>PVLD010002091.1:0-137817 GCA_004027595.1 Dinomys branickii
TGTGTCTGTGTGTGTGTGTGTGTCTGTGTGTGTGTCTGTGTGTGTGTGTGTGTGTGTGTCTGTGTGTCTGTGTGTCTGTGTGTCTGTGTGTGTGTGTCAGTGCTCATGTATCTACATTTCTCTTTTTCTTTTTCCTGTTTTTTTTTTTTTATTTGAGTCAGGGTCTCACTATGTAGCTCAGGCTGGCCTTGAATTCATGGTGATCTTCCTGCTTCAGCCTCCGGAGTGCTGGTGTTACCGGCATGTACCACCACAGCCCATTCCTCATTTCTCTTAAGGATACCAGTCTATTGGATCAGGGACCCACTGTGCTCATTTTGACTAGTCACATCTGCTAAGGCCCAGTTTCCAAATAAGGCTGTCCTATGAGGTCCTGAGGGTTAGGGTCTCAACACATGAATTATGGGGGCCCATGATTCCACCCATAACAGATGGGGAACCAGCTTCCTCTCCAGGAGCCCATTCCATACTTGAATCACCTGAGTGATGGTCCTTTTGTGCCAGCCCATAGGTGACCAAGAAGTCACCCTGAAAATCACCCAGCAAATGCCCAGCCCCTCCCTGTGAGGCGATGCCAGGGGCCAGGGATATCAATTTCTTTTCTTGGAACCTGGCTGTCACTGGCCCTACCCTAGGTGAGCCTTATCTGTTATTGATAACCACCTGGAGAGCAGGAAGGTACAAACTGATAAGGGCCAGAAGGTTAAAAATAATCCTAGGTGGGGCAGCCCCCTACCAGATGACCTTTGCCCTTTGCAGCTTTGATTTATAAACAGCACAGCCAGGAGGTCACCTGGGACTGTGCCTGCTATGAAAACTTCATGGGCTGACATAGCTCTCTGCTTGGCAACCTGGAAATTTCCTATACTGGAGAAGTGTGACTGCAGGGTGGCGGTCCTTTCTCTCTGTCCCAGCAGCCCTTCCACACCATTGCAAAAGTGGAATGGGTTCTGGTTAAGGGCTGTGATGTACCCTGTTCTCTGCCTGTAGAAGTGGGTGGGCTGAGGAGAGCTGTGCTGTCCTGCAGAGCGGATGGATGACTGGGACCCAGCTCAGTCCATGGAATAGCTGTTACTTGAGAAAGTAACAAGACAAGAATGAGAAAGAAGGCAACCCAAGAGACCCAGCTGGGCCCAGGGATGCAGAAGGGACTGAGGGGGCACCCAGTCCCATCAGCATCTCAGTTTCCCCTCACTTGTTGCACAAACATGAAGTCTATCTGGAGTGAGACACTGCGTGCCGCAGGGCCCTCGCTACCTGAGTGTCATTCGCAGTGGGGCAGCTACAGCCGCGCTAGGGGCTGCTCAGACATGCTGACTCTTGGGCCCCATCTCAGACCTGCTGGGCAAGAACCTGGATTTTAGCAAGGTCCCCAAGAGAGCTGTGTGCCCACTGACACTGGAAAAGCACTGCTCTGGTGAACACTGTTTTGCCAGTCCCATTCTTCTGCAAAAGTGACCTTTCTTCCGGAGCATCCAGGCTCCAAGCCCAGCTCCAGGTGCTTCAAGTGGGCAGATCTGCTCTATAGATCCCTGGGGGCACAGACGCCGGTCCTGGCCAGGTAGAATTAGCTCCGGGACTTTGGACAGAACTTTGGATTTTGAGTGAAACTTACTTACTTTCTTTGTTTCTTTTTCTTTCTTTCTTTCTTCCTTTCTTCCTTCCTTCCTTCCTTCCTTTCTTCCTTCCTTCCTTCCTTTCTTTCTTTCTTTCTTTCTCTCTTTCTCTCTTTCTCTCTTTCTCTCTTTCTCTCTTACTCTTTCTCTTCCTTCCTTTTTTCTTTTTTTCCTATCTTCTATCTATATTATGAGACAGTGTCTTGTTTGTCAAACTCAGAATCTTCCTGCCTCAGCTTTCCTGGATTAGAAAGTGTACAACATGGCACAGGAGTTTCTTTCTTTGTGCGGCCTTTATGCAGCTATATGAGCCTGGAGCTGGGTGCCACCTCTGGGTCACCACTATGGTGAATCTAAGAACGATGCCCTTATAGAGAGAAGCACGTATTGTAGGAAAGAAGAGTCCTGATCGTATCTTTTGAGCTTTCAGCTTTATCCAACACAGACTAATCTTTGGCTTTTCAGTCCACAGAAGACCTGTGGAACAGATCTCATGGGTGTGGTGGCTGCTGAAGGAGCTAGGTCAGAGATATGTGGTCAGGCAGGTGACAGTAAGTCTTCAGGCTGTGAAGAATAGGGCTCTAAGGTGGGATAACCAGCAACAGGGAACCTTCTGGGCTGGTGGGATCCTGCTAGAACAGCCCCTTCCATGCAGGTCAGAGTCCTATTCCCAGACCCAGGGCTGACCTGACCAGCTTTTCCCACCCACCTCTTCAGCTTTTTGCTGGGAGCTCTGGGCCCATAAACCCAGGGCTTGCAAGGGATCAGCTTGTGCATCAGAGTATCTCCCTGCTGCTAGGTAAGGAAGAGCCGCAGTTCTGAGTCAGACCCTTGAACAGAGGGGTAAACTCAGAGATGAGCCACCTCAAGCCAGTCCAGCCAATCTGGCCTCCCTGAGATAGTGGCCCAGCTCCTGGTGTTCTTGGGACTGTCGTGGTGCCAGGGTGCTTGGTGGGCGTGCTGGGTGCTACCTCTGGGGAAGGTGGGGTCTGTGTTCTGGGCTGCTTTCCCAGCAGAGTTCGGACCAGGAGTGCAGGGAGGGAGGGACAAGGACATCCCAGGCTTGAGCACATGTGCAGAGGCCCCTGTGTGTACAGATCATACCTACATGTGCCCCTGAGAGAGGCAGAATGAGGAAACCGCTCTACATGAGCTGCCAGTGCGCATCATGACAGTCTCCGTCGGAGCTCAGATTAGGAGGGCAGGTTGGGGTTATCTGTGAGTCTGTGACCCCGCCACGCACATGCAGTGAGGGTGGATGGCAGTGACGGCGGGTGCGAGTGGAGAATTTCTGCTGCCTACGGGAACCTGGTCAGTGTCGATGCCTGCTGGAGGTTTGCAAGTGGGAAACGCTTGTCTATGCAAGTCTGTTTGGGGTGTGACTGTGGGGTAACAGGTAGGTGGCGGTGTGTGAGCAGGGGAGGGGTCTGCTGTAGGAGTGGCTGGCGTGTGTGTTTGTGTGTGTGTGTGTGTGTCTGTGTTTGTGCGTGTCCTGAGGTGGGGCGAGCCCCTCAGCAAGGTAGGAGCAGGGTGCAGAGTGGGGCGATGCGGGCCCCTCCAGAGTGAGCCCGTGCCTCGTCCAGGTGGCCCCCGGACCTGGAGGAGTGTAGTGTCACTTTGCAGCCTTCTCCCCCCTCCCACCCCAGCCCTTGCAGAGTGAAGGAAGCCACCAGCTGCTTGGCAACACAAAGGCCCTGGGGCCCATTCGCGACATTTTTAGAGATAAAACCGCTGGTAACATGTGCAGCCTCCTCTTCCAGAGAGAGGCTTTCTGCGCAGATGTGTCTTCACCCCCAGACCCATGCCGGGAACTCCTGGGGGTTCCTTGATGCCTCAGCGTTGCTGTCCTGAGTCTGGGGAGTTGTGGGACAGTAGCAGAGGCTGGCGGCCTGACTGTGAGGGGAGGCAGAAGTCCACAGCCTGGGTGTGAGGGTGAAAGGAAGCGAGGCTGGGAGACAAAGGGGAGTGGGTGTGCCAGGGGCTTCCTCACAGAGCCGGACAGGCCGCCTTACAAGGCTGCAGGGAGGCTCCCAGCGGCTCAGGCATGTGGTGTTGCTCTGGGGTCCTGAGGATGAGGGAGTGGATATTCCACCAGGAAACCACACCCACGAGATGGCGGGGGAATGGGCTCCCGGCCACCCACACCGACTTCCAGATCTTCTCACCTATGTGGGAGTCGAAGGGTTAGAACTAGAAGGTCCCACTGAGGTAAACGGGTGATGGGAGCTGCCTGGGGCTTTCCAGGCTACAGCCCTATGCACTCCCAATCCTCATCCCTCCTGCCCACCAGGGAGGGCTGGCCACTGGGGCAGAAAGTGCCTGCTGGGCCTTGTGTGGGATTCAGCCACACCCTTAAAACGCGAAGCCCTGTGGGCAGACAGCGCTGCCTCCTGGTCTGCAGTCTCTGGTCTCCACCACTACTAGGTCTCTGGGCAAAGCGTTGCCAGATAACTTTCTCCTCTTCAGTTCCGCTGAGGGCAACTGTGAGGAAATAAATTTCCTCTCTATACACCATGGATTGATCCAAGCTAGCTTCCCAGAGGCCCATGAAATAATAGCAACATTTATTGGGTACTTGCTTTTGTGCCAAGCACTGTTAAGCGGATGTTAAGCGAGAAGCTAAGAGTACCTCCACTGCTCGGAAGAGAGGAGCAGGAGTGCGCGCCAGCTCGCATCCCCCCGGAAGGCTCGGGTCACAGAGGAAGCCTGCCAGCCTCCTGCCTGGGCGCTTGTGAGAAAAGGAGCTTGTGAAATGGAGACAGACCAGGTGTGGGGGTGAATGCTGAACTACAAAGCAAAGTGTTCTCAGAAGACCAGGCCCCAGAGCACAGAGCACAGCCGGGACTCTGGAAAAGCCAAGCACAGCGGGGTGCCCATACAGGGGCGATGCAGGGCAGAGATGGCTCAGGATAGAAGACCAAGGAAGAAGCAGACGCCCAGGGTGTAAGTGGCTGAGCACTCAGGGCCTGAGCCTGACAGGTAGGCCAGGGTCCCGGATCGTGGGTGACCTACAGAGCTCGTCAGGTGACCACCATGGAGGCAGGCAAATCCCTGTGCTGACCAGCTGCAGAGCCTGTGCTGGGCTGGGTAGCAACCGGGGGATGCAGATGACCGGAGAGGTCTTAGGAAGAACTGGTGAGCGCTTGGGTGGTGGTTGTGAGGATCCTCCCCATGCCAGTTTTCACTTCAGCTCGTCTCCATATTTTGCCATCTCAGTACAGGAGAGCCTCCACCTGCCTTTTCACTGCTGCCTAGTATTCTGGTGTGCGACCATCCTGTCAGCCCAGCGCATGCTCGGGGACACTGAGGTAGTCTCCTGACCACCACTATTAGAAACCACAGAGCTGTGGTTCTGTCTGTAGAACAAGTCCCTAGAAATAGAATTACCAGATCAAAGAGCACAAGCCTTTATAATGCTGCCCTCCATGGAGGTTATACCAAATTATCCCCCCCACATAGGGCGGGCGAATACTTTGGTCTTTCCCTAACTGGTGAAACTGTCTCTGAGTGTTCTCAGTTTTCATTTCTCCTGTTAGTTGTGGACAGGCACCTCCTCTATCATGACGAGTAAGGTCCAGTGACAAAGGCGCAGGTGTGGCTCGGTGGCAGAGTCATTGCCTGAAGTGGACAAAGCCTGGTTTCGACCCCCAGCACCACAAAACGACAATAACAGAAACTGATGATATGCTTCATGAGTGGCCCCCTTGTCCACCAAATTTGCTCTTAAACTTCATAACCCCCGGGTGAGAGCCCTCAGCATTGTTACAAGCCTGTTTAAAATACTTAAATTACAGTCCTATTTTCCCAAGGTCAAGGTGAATGTCTATAACAAGACAGCTACGGAGGTAGTGTGTGTGTGTGTGTGTGTGTGTGTGTGTGTGTGTGTGTGTGTGTGTAAACTGAGGCAGTAGCTGTGCGCTTGCCAGGCCAGATGACGTGCCCTCAGGCAGGGCAGTCTGGGGCTCTGTGATCCTGTGACACAGGTGCAAGCCACGTTATCCTTCAGCTGGACTGAAGGAGGTGGGCTGAAGGCTGTGCCGCAGCAGCAAGGGCAGCCCCTTACCCGCACCACCTCACACTTCCCAGCACAGAGGAGAGGCGCACACGGATCCAGCCAGTGTGCTGCTCCCAGGACAGGGCCGGCCCCCCTTGGCAAGGGTGTTGGCTCTGCAGAGAGATTTGCTGCGTGGAAAAGATGCTGCCCTGGAAGAGAGGAGTTACAGCCATGTGGGGCTGACTGAGAGCGTGCAGGCTCACTTGGACTTATTTTTTTCTAGCCCTGAAAACATTCTTTTCAGGCTATGCAGAGCATGCCAGGCTCACTTCCCTCTCTTGCCTGAAACAGCCCCTGTGTGCTTGTTACAGCATGGGGTGGAATGAGAAAGCTCAGTCCAGAGACGGTGGGAGCTGGTGACGCACACTAGGGATCACCTAGACTCAGCACTATTAACTCCTCCTGGGGACCATCCTGTGCCTTGTGGGACATTTTAGCAGAACCCCTGGCCTCCACCTGAGGTGCCCATAGCACCCCAGATCCCTCACCCAGCTGTGGCAGCTGAAAACGTGTCTAAATATTGCTTTGGGACAGATTGCCAGGTACATTTGTGCACACAGCAGAATTCTGTGCAGTCGCTAAGAACAACGAGGAGTAACAACAAAGTAATAACCGACGTTTGTGGAGGACACACCGGGTACCCAGCCCAGTTATGAGTGTTTTGTACTGATAACGTTTATTCCTTTGTACTGGGGATTAAGCCCAGAGATCACTGAGATTTGCTTTTTGGTTTGTTTGTTTTTCTAGACAAGATCTCACTATGTAGTGCAAGCTGGCCATGAACCCACAGCGATCCTCCGGCCTCAGCCTATCAGGTGCTGGGATTACAGGTTTATGCCACCACACCCAGCAAGGGATCACTGAGTTAAATCCCCAAGCTTTTTCAAAATTTAATTTTATTTTGAGAGGGTGTTGCTAAATTGACCAGGCTGGGCTTGAATTTGAGATCCTCCTGCCTCAACCTCCCCCATAGCTGGGATCACAGGAGTACACCACCACACCCAGCACGTGGCAATTTCTTTAATCTTCATAGCACCGCATGTTACATTTGAGGAAACTGAGGCACAGAGCATTTAACTTGTACACAGCTGGTCAGATGCTTATAACCTATCGTTAGTAGAAGGAAACAGGTATGGGAACAGTATTTGCACTACCATTTCATTTTTTTATTCAAAAGCACACTCACCCGTACACAGGCACATGTATAAATGTCACACAATTGATGTATCCGTAGTTCTTTATAGGTGATGAGATTGTTAATAAACTTTATTTTACTTTTGTTTTCTGTAGTTTTTGGGTTTTGTTTGTTTTTGGGTTTTTTGAGACAGGGTTTCACTGTGTAGTTTAGGCTGGCCTTGAATTCACTGTGGCCCAGGCTGGCCTCAAACTCACAGCAATCCTCCTGCCTCAGCCTTCTGAGTACTGGGATCACAGGTGTGTGCCATTGTGCCCGGCTATAGTTAAATCCCTTTTTTAGACATTGAACCTATGCTATTTATATAATAGAGAGAAGCTTGGTCTCATCTGCAGTCTTGGAGGTAAGAGATGGTCATCCCCATTGCAAGTTTGGGATAACAAGGCAAGCTGTTTGCCTCGACCTGAGGCCGGTGGGAGGAGGTGTTGGGGTGCCTAGGTGGCCTTGTCTGGAGTAGGAGGTAAGAACAGACCCTACTAAATACTACCAGGGCAGTCCCTGGGAAACCTGCTCTCCTCAGCCCTTTCTAGAAGGTGGTGGGCACTGGGAGTGGCCGTGGGCGCGACTGTGCCCAGTGACTGACATCTAGAAAACGTGCCAGACTTCAGTCGCTGAGCAGCGCTCTTGAGAAAAGGCGCTGGGAGAAAGGGACCGCCCACGCCTCCCAGCCTGCCGGGCTCAGGCAGTCAACAAAGCAGCGGCCCTGATGAAAGCCATTTTTAGCAACGCTCCATGTGATCATTTTATGAGTAAATGATATTATAAACAGCATTATCTTATTGTTCCTGAAATAGCCAAATTACATTTGTAGCAGGGAGTTTTGAAATCTAAAAGAATGCTTTTCAGGGCTAGAAAAAAATAAGTCCAAACATTAATAGTAGCAAAATAGAGGTGAAAGTAAAATGGGCTTTGGACCCAGGGCACCCTGAGTTGAGCCCCGCTGTACCGCGTGGCCCTGCCCTGCCAGGCTCAGGGTCCCCGGGGACCCTGCGGCTGTGCGCTGGGAGGCCTGGGCCGGAAGGCATGGAGGACACGAAGTCAGTGAAGGGTGGCGGCGTGATGGCTTGTGGTTTCCGTGCCCTTTCTACTTGGGTCCCTTTGCTGTAAGCATATTATTTTTAGAATCAGAAAAAAATCACTCTCGTAAAACAAAAGAAAGGTGACGAGTGATTTACGGGGAGCAAAGGGCAGAGGGACAGACGTTCTTTAGAGACCGGGCTCTGGGGTGGAATTGGCCCGGCAGTTGGGGGGGGGGGGGCGCGTGGGCGCACCTACGGCTTCCTGGAGGAGAGCTTCCCACCTCGGAGCCCGCTCACGGCGGGTCCCCAGTTACGCCTCTCAGGGAAACTCCGGAACCAAGCCCTGCGCGCACACACACCCACACCAGGCCTGGGGGGTAGGGGGTGCGCACACCTGCCCCCCCCTGCTGGGCCCAGGCCCGGGCTTCCGGAGGGAGGGAGCAAGGGCGCAGAGGCCGGCGTCTGTTCCAGCTGTTTCCGCCTATCTTCCTTTCCACCTTTCTATTTTAAACATTTTATAAGTCATTCCTTTTGATAGATTGGATTTCTTCACCTTTTAAAATTGTGCATTAATAGGAGGTGATCAACAGAAGCAAAAGCCCCTGTAGATGGGGGGAAATGTTTACAAATTATATATTTGATAAAGAACTAATATCCAGGATACATAATAAAAGCTCCTACAACTCAACAACAACAGAAATTTCTGAATATGAGTAAAATGAGCTGAGCATGGCAACACATATTTGTTATACTCTCAACTATTCGAGAGGCCGAGGCAGGCGGATCTCAAGTTGGAAACCAACCTGGGCACCTTAGCAAGACTTTGTCTCAAAATACAAGAGGGGCTGGGGATGTAGCTCTGATAGAACACTTGCCTAACACAGGCAAACCCCTGGGTTTAATCCCTAGCACTGAAGAAAGAGTTGGAATAGACATTTTTCTAAGGATGACGCACCAATGCCAGAAATGATGCTCAAAATCATGACTTGTTCCAGAACTGCACCTCAACCACAGTGAGGCATCACATCACACCTGTTAGGGTAGCAGTTATAGAAACGACAAAGAACTATCAAGCCTGGGGAGGACGTAGAGAAATTAGTCCTCGAGCATTGCTGGGGGTGTAAAATGATGTAACTCAGTAGAAAACAGCACAGCTGCTTCTCAAAAACTTACATACAAACTTCTTGTATGGCCTGGCAACTCCACTTCCAGGTCTGCGCACAAAAGAATTAAAAACAGGGACCCAAAGAGATATTTGTATATCCACACTCATGGCAGTGTTATTCACCACGGCCAGGGTGGAAAGAAGCATCTTAGATGTCCACTGAAGGATGAATAGGCAAACAAAATTCTGAACTGTGTTATAAACTGATGAACCTTGAAAACATGCCCTAAATGAAATAAATCAGAAACAAAAGGACGTATGTTGGCTGCTCCCACTTATATAAGGCGTCTAGAATAGTCAAATTCATAGACACGGGAAGAATAGACGTTACCAGGGGCTGGCGGGGAGGAGAGAAGCGGAAGCTCCTGTCAGTGAGTGTGGAGCTGCAGTTCGAGATGAAAAGGCCCTGGAGGTGGAGAGAGGAGAGGATTTCACAGCAGTGCAGAGGTATTTACTGCCATAGGATTGTACTCTTAGAAATGGTCAAAATGACGAATTCTCTGTATATTTTATCGCAGTAAAAAATTTAGCGGCTCTGGACATGGTGATGGATTCCTTTAATCCAATCACTTTGGGAAGCTGAGGCAGGAGGATGAAAAGTTTGAGCCTAACCTGGACAGCTTAGTGACCCAGTGAGACCCTGTGTCAAAGCAAAACCTAACAAAAGGGCTGGGGGTTGGGCTCATTGGAGAGGCCCTGGGTTCACCCCTAGTACTGGGGCAGGGGGTGAGAAAACCACTTAAATATCCCACAGTGCAAACTCCTCATTCTGCAAAGGAATACACTGAGCTTCAGACAGGAGAAGGTAACATCATTCCTTCAAAGTCATTTCTGATATAATTGATATGTAGAGAGAAAGTCTCGGATTTAAAGAACATAAAGAGAGACCGCCTCGAGGCCATCTCCATCCCACCCTCTTCCCAGTGGGTGACGCTGGTTAAAACACTTTGGTGTGGGTCCTTCGAGCTCTTTTCTGTGGGTGCGCAGAAATGGAACCACTCTCTACCTATTCTGCAACTTGTCCTTTTCACCTAATGCTATATCTTGGATCTTTTCGTGTAGCGTGTAAGAGCCACCCTGTTCATTTACTCTGCTGAGTTGTGTTTCCCAGTGTGGACACAGCATGCTTAAACATTCCCCTAGCGTGGAGGCTGCCCTGGTCTCAATGTACCTGTCCCCACCAGAACTCGGGTGTTGTTGAAATCTAATTCCTAATGTGGTAGCATTGAGTCCTTCGTAGGGACTAGGTCACCAGGGCCAGCCCTTCATGGATGGTAACTGTAGCCGTAAAAAGCGACCCAAGATAGCTTGTTTCCCCACCCCACACCCATACCATGCACGGTTATGGCAAGAAAGTGTCACCTCCGAAGCCAAAAATGAACCCTCATCAGAGACCAAAGCTCCTGGCACCTTGACCTCAGAATTCCAAACTCTGGAGCTCAGGCCAGGGATATAGCTCAGTGGCACAAGCACCTTCCTGGCAAATGCAAGGTATTGGGTTGAAAGCCCCAACTTGTTCACCTCCCTCCTGCCTAATCTCCATCCATCTCATTGGCCAAATCCAGAGAAGCCAGAGACCAAGGGAGCCCACTGACATCACCCACAGCGGCACCTTTTGGGCACAGAGGAGAGAGCCAATGGGAGGGAAGCAGACACAGAGGGACCAGGTGTTACAGTCTGAGTGTGAAATGTACACAGAACTCAAGTGCTAAAGGCCTGGTAGCAGCTGATGGGTCTTTGGGGAAGTGACTGGGTCAGAGAGTCTAGCTTCATTGGTGGATTAACTCATTGAGGATCATTATTTGAGGGCTTTATGGGGAGGTAATAGGAACAGGGGGTGGGGTCCAGTGGAAGGGAGCGCAGTTGTGGGTGTGATCTTTGGGAGCACATCCGGTCTTCAGTACCTTCCTTCCTGCATCCCTGCCCCACCCCTGCATCTTGGCCACCATGTGGAGAGCAGCTTCCCTCAGCCATGCTCTTCTGCCATGTTTCTGCCTGATCACAGACCTAAGGACCATGGAGCCAAGAGACCCTAGAGGGAGGTTTCTGAAACCACGGGCCAAAATAAATGGTTCCTCCCCCAGGTTGTTCATGTCAGGTGTTTTCTCATAGTAATGGAAAGCCAACTACCGGGCCAACCAAGACTGACAGACTCACTGAGTGTGGTCTCTGTGCTTGAGATCCATGTGGCACAAACTGAGAGATACAAGTTTTCTTCCTTGACTTACAGTTCAACCAGGCCTACGTGAACTTTGGATGGAAAGTACCCCTTCCTTCTTCCCACAACCTCACCAAAGAAAAGAGAAATAAGAAAAGAAAATGAAAAAGGAAGGCCAAGTGTTAACTGGGGCCCTTGCTTAGGCAGCATGACAGAACAACATTCTAGAATTCAGACCTCTAAGCTCAACCACAACTTCCTAGGAAAGGACCCACACCTCCCATAGTCCTCCACATAGAGGTAGCTTAGAAATGTGGGTTCTGTGAGACCGAAAAACACTGAAGGAAACCTGAAAGATCCCCCGAAGAGCCTGGGTCTCCAGTCTTCATGTACTTATTTACCAAGTGCTCACTGCATGGGGCATGGTGGTACATGCCTATAATCCTAGTACTCTGGGAAGCTGAGGCAGGAGGATCAAAAGTTTGAGCCCAGCCTGGAAAATTTAGCAACTGAGTGAGGCCCTGTCTCAAAATGAAGAAGGGCTGGAGACATAGCTTAGTGGAAAGGCCCTCAGTACCACCACCAAAAAGAGAGAGAGAGAGAGAATATAGTCCAAGTGGCCATCACAGGCCAATAAGTACACTAGTAGGAAAGGATACATGTATAACACAGTGATAATAGACAGGCCAGACTTGTAAGTGAACAAAAGATTCAAATAGACTTTTCTCCAAGGAAGTTGTACAAATGGCCAGTAAGCATATAAAGAGATACACAAGCTGGGTGTGGTGACACATGCCTGTAACCCCAATACTTGGGAGGCTGAGGCAGGAGGATCACCGTGAGTTTGAGGCCAGCCTGGGATACATAATCAAGTTCAAGGCCTACACTACATAGCAAGACCCTGTCTTAAAAATACTAAAAGGAAGAAAGAGAGAAAGAGAGAAAGAGAAGAAAGAAAGAAAGAAAGAGAGAAAGAAAGAAAGAAAAGAAAGGAAAAAGAAAGAGAAGAAAGAGATGCTCAAGATCATTAATTAGTAGAGAAATGCAAATCTAAGCCATAGCGAGATGCCATTTCACACCCACTAGGATGGTAATAATAATAATGACATTAATAATAGTAACAACAGAGAGATTGCAAGCATTGGAAAGGACATGGGGAGACTGGCACCCTCATACACTACCTGTGGGTGTGTCAAACTGTGTGGCCTTGTTAAATGTAGAGTTTCCAACAGTTCCATACCTAGGTATAGACCCCAAGGAATTCAAAACATGACCATCCAAAAACTTGTACACAGGTATTCTTAGCCTTCAGAGTAGCCCCCAACCTGGAAACAGCCAACTGTCCATCCACTGACAGATGAATAAACAGAATGTGCATCTATACAATAGAATATTATTCAGCCATTAAAATGAATGGAGAAAAAGAGAAAAATAAAATGAATGGAATGTGCTTTAACTGATGATAGCAAAGCTATTTGGGGTAGCTTTTCTTTTTTCCACTAGAGGAAACAAAGTTTTTCATGAAAGTGTAAAACTTAGGAACTGAAAGTTATGACTGAAAGGCCTGAAAGAAACAAAACCTAAGACTAGATGGAAAATTATTTTTTCCTTCTAGCAGAAAAAAGTAGTTTAACATTTAAAATATCTATTTAATCACACATGTTAAACACATGTCAGCTTTTCACTGGATTCTTTTTACTATACTTCCAATTTATTTTTCAGAAAACACATAGGTGAATAAATGAGAGTACTGAGAATATCGGAGGATTTTAATCTATGAAGTTTTCTCCCTTGACTTGAATATTTCACTTAAATTCTTCATTCTGATGGTACCGGGTGAGTTGATAACTACACACAGTTTGTTATTCTTCAACCCCTTTGATGAGCAAAGAGATACAGTGGAAATCATCCATCTTATCAGTCTGAGAAATACAGGTCTTTTCAATTAAAAAGAAAGGAAAGAAAAAATTGAAGTTTTAAAAATAATTTGCTTTTCCTGCATTCTCCTCTCACTTCCTGTCTGTAAGTTCCAAAAAAAAAAAAAAAAAGAAAGAAAGAAGAAAAGAAATAAAAGGGACACAGTGGCACATGAGAGAATGTGATCATGAACTAATCTTCAGAATTATGAGCATGGGTGTGAAGAAGATTCTGGTCTCAAGATTCGAAGTGCTTTCTGCAGATTGAAATGGCAGTGCTCCTTTACAGTTCCTCTGTCTTTATATACAGTAAAAAAAAAAAAACAAAATCTACAGAGAACTGACTGACTCCTTCCCCTCAGTAGGAAAGGGGAATACTGTGTGACATGCATGTAAAATTCATTTAAGCTTTGCATTTAGGTTGCTTATAGAAATGACACTTGCTAAATAAATCTCAGATCGTTCCTTTTCAATAAGAGGTTATAGCTTTTCTATGATATAATAACTAGCTGGCTTTTAAAAATAGGTTGGTCAAGAAATAGCATATACTATTACTTCACAAAAATGGAAGGGTGTGTTACTGAAGCGTGTTGTAACACAGGCAAACCTCGAAGACATGCTGAAGACAAGAAGCCAGGCGTGAAAGGCTACATACCAGGTGATTCCATTGGTGGCGGTAGCCACTTTCTAGGGGCAAAGGGGAAAGGGCCGTGCTGGCCAACGGTACACGCTTATTTTGGGGATGGTAAAAATGTTCTGGAACTAGATGGGGGTAATGGCGACACAATTTTGTGAATATACTAAAAGCACTGAATCATATGCTTCAAAAGGGTGACTATTATGATATGCAAATTGTATCTCAATCAAAACTAAGAAGAGCCAGGTGTGGTGGCATGCACCTGTAATCTCAATGCTATGGGAGGCTGAAGCAAGAGGATCACACACCTGAGCCCAGCCTGGGCCATTCAACAACTTAGTGAGTGGTGAGACCGTGTCTTAAAATGAAAAACAACAACAACCAAACCGGACAGGGGATGTGGCTCAGTTTGAGGGCTTGGGGACAGGGAAAGCAGAGTAGGGAAGTAGAGGTGTGGGGAGTTGTGCCTTGGTGGGAAGGCTTCCTACAGAGAAGACACCATCCGAACCCAGTTCCCAAGGGCCCGCAGGAGTCAGCAAACAGAAGGGAGGACTTTCTAGGCAGAGGCATTAGCATGTGTGGAGGGTGAGCGTGAGGGCGGGACACAGTGCGGTGTGCACTGCTGGGTAGACATCTTGCCTTTGGAGTGTGAGCCTTGGTGTGCACGCTCGGAAGTCATCTTCTGTACATGAAACGCATGTCTGATGCTGGGCTCCAATCCTCCAGGCTGCAGAAATGCCACCTTGTCCTGAACTGAGGACAGCCACTAGGCTCGTGGGTCCACATACAGATGTGCCCCTCCCTTCCTTTGGTGCTTCTCTGCCTCTCTACAGGAGTCTCTGTCAAGGCTGGGAACCTTGTGCTAATGATGGCGAAGGCCTCATGAGCTGTGAGGGCTGCTCCTCCCTGGGGTCTTGCTGACTCCTGGCCCCTGCCAGGGGGTGGGCAAGGCCATAGAGCCCACTGCTGGAGAGCCTCCCATCTTGACCAAGAGCTTCCCATTCTCAGAGCGGTGATGCTGGGAATCTGCCCCCTGGTGTGCCCCTGGGCCTCTTTGTTCATCCCACTAAATCTGTTATCTCCTCTGCAAATTTCCTAAATTGCCCTTGAGCTTTGAGCAAACAAGACTCAGCAAGGCTTTCAAACTACTCCGGCTTAAATGAGAGAAAGGAAAAAGAGATATCACACAGACAGGCAGACAGGCAGATAGACAAACAAACAAACAGAAAGAAAGGTAAGAAAAACTAACATTCCAAAAGAGCCAGTCTGCTGGGTGACCACCGCATGTGACATGATGGGCTCAGTACAGGACCGGAGGCCACACGCAGGGCAACAGGCCACAAGCCCAAGACCACTCTGCCGTCGGTTCTGTGCCCCTCAATAACTGACTCCTAAACTGGTACAGCGGGCGCTGTCCTCTGCCAGGCCCTCGGGCCTCCAGCCCACCTCCGAGGCAGGCGTGGAACTGGGGTGCTGCTCAAAGCAAGGCCACCAGGGCAGCGGCAAAGAGGTGAATTCAGACACATTATGAAGACACGGTGGCTTGGAGGTAGGAGATGGGAAGCTGGGATGTTTGGCTTTCCAACTCCAAGAGGCCCAAGAGGACACCCAGGAACAGCAGACTAAGACGGAAGAGCAGGGGCTGGAGCCTTTGCGGGGAGCCGTCAGGTGCGCAGGGGGTGTGGGCCTGGAGGAGAAGGTGGAGAAGGTTCCGCAGGCTGGGAAGCAGGAGTACAGCGTGGTCGCTGAGGCAGTGAGGGCCCTGGACCCATGGGAGATTTCGCTCCCCGAGCTGTTCCCACACTCTTGCCATGGGGCTGGACACGGAGGGGAAACTGGTTGCCGGGTCAGCTGGCCTGGTGATGGGGTCGCCAGCTTTGCTTTGTGGGGAGGATGTTTATTTAAGGAAAATTACTATGTTTACTCAAAGCTTTGGGCTGCTATGGCCCTCAGGGTTGGAATTATCAGTGAAAGCTGGGCTATTAATCAATGGAGGGCCTCCTGACGGATGGGCTTCCTTTCTGGAGACTGGGAGCAGCGGAGAGGGGGAGGAAGGGAGAGAGCACTGGCCCAGCCCCAGCGCAGCCAGTGTGGGAATGGCTCTGCTCCTAGGAGTGGGACGGGACGGTCACACAGGAAGTGGCCTTGAGGTGGCTCCAGGGTGAGAGGGAGTGGAGGGTGGTATTTCCGTGGCATAGGGATCATGGGACAAAGCCGGATGGAAATCACACTCCAGTATGCTCCCTGGCCAAGGTCAGAGTGACCTGGAAGACAGGACAAATTTCCTGGATGAACAGTGGGCATCAAACCCTGAGAAAAGGGACAGGGGAGGGGACCATGGCATTGCTGGGGCAACAGGGTCTCTTCAGGCCATGGGCAAGGGCCATATGTCCTCAGTGACACACACAAGAGGCCTCTGGTCCTCAGTATCATCCCCAGGCCCACGGCCAGCACAAGGCCTCTTTCTAGTGGACTTGGGCTGGGGTAGAGTGGATCTTGCTGGGCATCTGGCCCACAGTTTGGGCTGAGCTCCAGAAGAGATGGGGGAAGGGATGGGCAAATGAAGGGAGGAAGGGAGGCTCTCTCTCAGTGATGGCGGCCTCGGTAAGCCCAGGACCCTCGAAGTGCTCGGCAAACACCACTGGTGATGTGATCTCACTTCACACACTCCGCTCACGCGAATGCCTCCTGTCTTCCTCTACACAGGCCCTAGACCTGCCAGCTCCAAGTCCTGGCTGTAGGTGCTGCTTGCTGGCTATGTCTTAGGCGCTACCTGCTTACCCTCTGTGCCTCAGTTTCCTCACTTGCAAGGTGCAGGTGATAACGCAGCCCTGTAGTGTTGTTGGAAGAAAGGCATGCGCACAGAGGAAGCGCTCAGCCCAGGGCCGGCGAAGGCAGCCTCTTTTGAGGTTGGAGTCGTGTGTGCTCTTGCTCTGAGGCTGCCTGCTCCAGCCAGGGGTCTGTCTGCTCTAGGGCGGCGGGCTTCCAGTGGTGGGGTGGAGGCAAAGGCAGAGCTCGCTCTGGGTTGGCGAGGGAGAGCAGAAGTTGCGGGGTTCAGTCCTCCCTGCTCCTCAGAAGACCCTTATCTCCTAGTGAATGGGGTGGATTTTTAGCCCAGCCCCACAGATAACTCATTCCCTGGGGATGCTTCCTGTGACAGCGGTCTATGAATACAAAATGACAATTTAAAAACCTGCCCAGTTCCTCTGTGCTATCTAAGGGGAAAAAAAAGTTAAAAATAAAATAAAATAAACATCGGTCTGGGGATGTCATTCAGTGGGAGCACACTTTCCTAGCATGCTCAAGCTTGGGGCCCTGGGTTCCATCTCTAGCACCCCGGTGCACAAACAAACTAGGTGTGGTGCCAAAGGCCTGTGATCCCAGCACAGGGAGCCTGAGGTCAGAGAATTGAATGTTTGAGCCCAGCTTGTGTAGCTTAGCAAATGAGCGAGATCCTGTCTAAAATTTTAAAAAAATTGTACAAAGGGATGGGTATGTGGCTCAGTGTAAAGGCCCTGGGTTCAATCCCCAGGACTGAGAAGGAGAGAAATGGGGTCGAGACTCTGGCAATGTGTCCTCCAAGGGCAGGGCCCTGGAGACTCTGCTTTGTGAGGGAAGAGGTCTTTTCCAGGACCCTCGTGACAGGAATGAGTTGGTAGCGAGCCGTAGGGCAGAGGAAGAGGGGTTTCCTGGGGAAGGAGGGGCGCTCAGGGTGGCTTTCCGGGAGGGCCCTGCAGAATGTAGCTGTCCCGAGGAGTTAAATCATGCCCTTCCTTCCCTCTCATCACTACTGGGGAGAGACCAGAGCTGTCCTGTATCCCCGCCGCAGGACAAGGACCCCAGTGTGGCCGACAGCGTGTCTAGCCAGTCCTCTGCCACTGACTTCTCCTCCCCCGCTTCCTTTAGCCCCAGGTGGATGGTTCGCTCCTCCCAGCTCTGGGAGTCCAAGGAAACTGAACAGGCCTGGCTCCAGCATTGCGGCATCTCCCATGGGCGCTCCTTAGCCATTATCACCTTTGACCTTGACATGCTGGGCATGAGCACAGATGCCCACAGCCCAAGTCCTTGTCTCAGCGGCACCCCAGGCTCCCATGGTGGAAACATTGAAGGTTTCTGCACATTCATGTTCCAAGTCTCTGTGGCTGTGTCTCTGCCTGCAGTGAGTGCATTCTATCCCATCTGCTGATGACTCCTCCTCATTCTTCCAGACTCAGACCCAAGGTCAACACCTCTGAGGACTTCCTGTGCCAGGGGGCTGGCACTTCCTTGCTGTGTGCCACAGCTCCCGCCTCTGATCCCGATGTGGGATTCACCACCCTGATAACAGACAAGGAGATCAGGTTCCTCCCACACAGCCTGAATAAGGACATGGTGTGGGTGATTTGCGTGGAAGGTGATCCTGGAAGGAAGGGGTGAGGAAGTGAGACTGGAAAGGAGGAAAAGCCCACAGATGTGTCTTCAGAAACCACCAGAGTCTGCTGGGAGGCCGGTGTATTGTCTTGCTGGCCCCCAGCCCACTAGCTGGGGAAGGAGAGGGGTTTGCTGCATACTTGTCTGGCACCTGTAGACCTAGCAGGCTCTGTTGAGTGCGAGAGAGTCCTGGGGTAGTACTAGATGGCAAGATGGGATACTGTGGCCAAAAGCAGAGTGGGTCCAGGGGCTCTGGGACAGGAGCCATGGCAACCCCATGCTCCCCTGGGAACTGTGCTCTACCTTTCGTTCCTGTCAAGTGCTTACTGCATGTCCAGTGACAGGAAAGCCTGGACACAGCCTGAGTGACCCAGCAATAGCAGGGATCTCCGGCTAATTTTGAGGCTCCCAGCCCCTCCCACGGTGGAACTTCAGGGGTTCCCGCCCTGTGACCCGCTCTTCGGTTGCGTGTTGGCTGAGACTGCCTCCAGAACTGGTCTGCTGAGTGAAGGGATGGGGGAGTCGCCAGGAGTGAAACGGCAAGAGTGCACAGGCTCAGTGCCCAGCCCAAGCCTGGGAGGGTGCTGCCAGGGCCCCAGCTAACATCTCCGCTTCACCCCGAAGCACATGCTGCTCTCCCTGTCCCCCACTCTTCTACCTCACCCTGTCAGCCACATCTCTGTGTCTCACACTGCAGACCCCGGGAGCTGGTGGGGCAGCAATGAGACGCATGGAGGGGTTGAGGGGCCATCATGCACAGGTCCTCGGAACTCCAATCACTGCGGGACTCCTCAGTTATCAGCTAGACTTGACTCGGTCCCTATTACCTTGTATGCATGCTTAAAAGCAATGTCTCACTAAAGCTCCACGTAAATCCATTGGGATAAATGGTAACCCAAAAAAAAATTTTTTTAAGTTAATTCTAAGGTTCTTTGAGTGTACAGAGGTTCCCTTCCTCTCCCATTTCCTACTGAGACACAATCCTTCTTCCTTAAAGTACCTTCATAGCTGACCAAGAATAGGGGGAAGCCAAGGGCTCCCTCAGCTAAGAAAGGATTCAGACAGATGTCAAAGCTGAAGCAAACACTCTCTTGTCACTGTGCTCAAGGCTCCAGGAGAAGCACTCGATGTGCATTCTTTTGGGGAAACTAACCAGCCTATATTCTGGGTACTGTTGTCCTCACTCACAGATGAGAAAAATCAAGGCTCAGAGAGGTTGAGTAAGTTGCTCAAGGTCACATGGCTGGCATGTGGAGAAGCCAAGAGTCAAACCCGGGAACAAACACTGGGCCCGGGTAGCAAAAGCCATTGAAAAGATTATTCAGGGCATGAGCCCTGGGGGAGAATAATCTCCAGCAAGTTTTTTTACTTATTCTTTTTAAAAATATTTTTTAATTATGGAAAAAAATGTACAACACTTACCACTTTCTTCATTTTTAGTGTCTAATCAGTGGTATTGAGAACATTCACAGTGGCATGCAGTCACCACCATCGACTTCCAGAACATTTCCATCATCTCAGACTGACAGTCTATGCCCGATGGATGGTAATTCCCTAGGGTGCTCCCTACATATCTCAGAATTTAATAGTTCTAGGCAATGGTACAAATAAATGAAACATATATATATATATATATATATATATATATATATATATATTTCTCCTTTGATGTTTGGCTTTTCTCTCTTCACATGTTTTCAATGTTTAATATTCCATTGTATGTATACAGCACACTTTGTTTACCCATTCATCTGTTAAGACATTTGGGTTGTTTCTGCCTTTTGGCTGTTGTGATTAATGCTGCTATAAACATTGATGTAGCTGTTCAAATACCCGCTTTCAATTCTTTTATGCATACACCTAGAAACAGAATTGCTGGCTCATACTATAAGCCCCAACTGTTTTCAAATATTGTATCTCCTTGAAAAACGCAAATTCTAGGATGAATGTCTCATTGGTGTTACTCAATAATGTGACCAATTTTTGCCCAGGAAAGGGTGGTGCGCCTTGGTGGACAGATAGCCCCTCAAAATAATCTGATGGAGCAGGGGTGTTCCTTAAAACAAATCTGGGGTGCTGTCACCAGCAGAAGTGTTGGTAATTGAAGTCTGCCTAAAGCCACAGATGTCACTGTCTCTGTAAAATTGGGAATAATTTTACTTCTCCATGCCATGAGCTGTGCACTTACCATGAAATCAAGTGTACAGCAGGACTCTGAAAAGAAGAAGGTAGAGCTTATGAAGCCACAGAATTTAGCCCAAAAGAAAAGAGCAATGGCCCTGAACCGAGGCCAGCAGTTTTCTGAGGCTGTTGGTTTCAAGCAGGAGCCTAAAGTGGTATCTTCCTATGGTCTGCTGGCCATTTCAGAACTTTAGAAATGTAATGGTCAATTCATTAGAAAGAAACAAATAACTAAATAAATTTTATGAGAGGACTTCAAGATGGCGACCAGGTAGGCAGCAGAGAACCTCCTGGAGGAATGCCGCTCAGACAAAGGAATATAGGAATATAGCAACATGTGAAGGGCAGAAGGGAAAGAGGTGGGTATCCTGAACTCAGGAAGGATCTGAAAGGGGAATTGAAGCCCTCGGATAGACCAAGCAAAACCTCTTCTGGAGGAAAGGATCGGAGATCCGCCATGGTGCAGTCGGAGGGAGAGAAGGAGGAAGTCACCGCTCCAAACACACCCTTGGCCCACACCCTTGTTCCAGCATTCGCAGTTTCAGCTTCGGAGGCCCACACTCACGGAAGCCTCCGACTCGGCCAGGGGAGAGCGGAGTTCCGAGAGCTGGTCCAGGGCAGGAGAGGAGAGGGCGCAGCCAGGAAAGGAGGCAATCGCGGTTGGAGCCGTTGTCAAACCCAGTGTGAGAATGAGAGGTTACAACAGCCACTGGGGCAGAGTCCCCACCCTGCCGCAACCTTCCTAATCAGCGCCTGGACAGAATCCATGCAACTAGTACACAGCCCACCACGCCCGGCTCTGCGCCTGCCTCGAAGCCGTGACCCCCTGCCTCTCCGCTGAGTGAGCCGCTACTGGCGGAGATCAGCGGTGAGCCGCGGCGGCTCCCAGGGATCCAGCTGAGGAGCGGACGGGGGCTCCAGCACTGCAACAGGGCAGAGATGCAGACGGAGGTGGATCGCGTGGCTGCACACCCTTCTCACTCCATCAGGCAGGAAGCATGAGCTGGGGTGCTGGGACTCAGCTCCCACCCTGAACTCTCTCTGGGAGCACCTTGAGTCTCCGCGGCTTGAGCAAGCACTGCCTGTTCCTGGCAACAATGGGACGAATCCACGGACTTCAGGACTCATCTGAACTATTAATGTGAGCACCAAGAGGGTCTCCTTACAGCTTGCACATGTGAACCTTGCATGAACCCATAGCAACAAATTAGATGAAAAGCAGCAGACTAGGAGTCTGAAAAATAACAAAATACTCTATACAGCAGACCCGAGAAAATCCTCCAACTCTATTCTAGAACTAATCTTTAGACTCAGTTCATACCCTGAACTAACACAGTGAGAACGGGCCGGGGAGATTTCAAGCCCTTATACCAAGCATCGTAAGTTCGTCCAATGCCCAGCTGCAAGGGGTGGGGAACGGTAATACTGGAGATCAGGAGGAGGGAGGAGAAGAAAGGGCCTCCGGCATCAAGGCAATGGGACAGAGCCAAACGGGTCACCAAGGGTGCCCCGATGGGGTGCGCGCCCTGCGGCTGTTCCACTGTGGGCCCCGCTGAGGGTGCCCCACGGACTGGACCCGCCCCCACCCATAGCACAGCGGCGGGGCAGAGCCGGGAGGTCTGCTGTGAGCGTATGTGCTTTTCCACCTCCGACCATGGCAGTTTGTATACACCCCTGTATGTTATAGTATGGTCTGAGGCAGCTTTATCTCTTCCCAAGGCGAGAGTCCAGGGGTATAGATAAACCCAGGAATACAGTTATTATCGCAGGGAAGATGACTGATTGAGTGGTAGGGCAATGGAGATGAGGGAAGAGAAAACTGAATGATCAAATGGGCCATCATCTGTGTAACTGAGTAGCAAAGGTGAAGATAACATTATGTAGGACAGCCTCCAGAGCTAATTCCCTTCTATGTTTTCTATAATTCTGTATTTCCTCAATCGTTTTTGTATTAACAGAAGTGAAGATAACTTTATATTATACAGCATCCAGTGCTAATTCCCTACTATCTTCTCTATAATTTGGTATTTCCTTTAATGTTTATGTGTTAACTGATGTGAAGATAACATTTATGTAATACAACATCCAGTGGTAATTCTCTACTATATTCTGTATAATTTTATATTTTTGGTATTGTTTATGGCTTATTCTGGTTCATATGTCTCCATTCTTTTGTCTTTAAAATAAAATAAAAAGCAGGCCATGTTGTCAGGATACAGCCAGATAAGTAGGCAAGCTGGATACCTTGGGCTTTCCCAGGGACTCACCCCACCCCAACCAGGAGCACCTTTCAGCTGTAATATGCAGTCCTTGGTACCACCTGTCCCTCAGCTACGGGTCTATTAATTCCTTCTTTGGACACCACCTTTGAACCAGGTCTTTGAGTCTCTAGAATTGACTTCTTTACCTTCCAGAAGCAAATGGACAAGGGCCAGAACTAAATGAGTAACTATTTCTGTAATAGTGAAATGTGATAGCTTCTGGAATATAGGTACAGGTAGAATTGCAGGGCTACCGAGGATGGAGAAGGTGTCTTTGGTCATTCACGTATTCAGCAGTAGCTGGTGAGGACACCCGTGTGCTCAGCACCTCACTGGGTGAAGGAGATGCACAGATACCAAAGCAGTCACTGACTTCAAAGGACTTGCAGTACAGCCTGAGCTCTGGCCCCCAAACCCCAAACCCCATCCTGCACCTTGTTACGAAAGTCCGTCAAGTGCCACCTCCTCCCACAAGCCTGGGAGTTTGAGGGAAAGAATCCTAGAGGGTTCTGCAGCTTGAAGCAGGTTCTCAAGACTATTCCTGAGTCTTTAGTGAAAACCATCTGCTAGAGGAATCAGCTGTCCCCCAGGAAGAGCTTGCTCTAGGTGACCCTCTTAGTCCCGCCTGGGAGCAGTGCTCAGGATGTGTGACCTCAGCAACCAGACCCTAGGGCAAGTTACAATTTCTATGGCTAGAGGTCAGAGAGGCTCATTCTCATGGCCTCTCCCAAACATTGAACCCTAGAAATTGCACAAGTGTCAACTTGATAGTTAGGCAAACACTGTGTTCTGCATTGTGTTTTGGGTGTAGCTTGACCTCTCAAATGGCTTGTGAGCTGCTCATGGGGAAGGATGTCATCATAAACCCTCCTCACCCATGCACCTATTGTCTATGGGTCTGTCTTTACATTTATTTTTTTAATTTATTTTTTTCAGTGTATATTTCCATCAGCACTAAGTCCTGGAAGTTAAAGGGAGGGGTGACCTAGATGACCTTCAAGAAGCCTCCAGCCTCTAGAGCTATTCAATAACTAACCATACCGTGAGCAGGGAGTTTCTAGGTAAAAGTCAAGGGAGTTTCTATTTCCCCTTTACACCATTTACACTTCTCTTCACACCAGAAGGGAGTTTTCTCTGAAAGGGCAGCTGTCTGCAGGGACACTTCTTGTCCTGTGGCTGAGTCAGCCTCGAGTCCTGGCAGCGATGACACAGGCCTGGGTTCTCCCAGCAACTACTCCACTTCCCTGAGGCCTAGAGGGAGGATAAGGGAAAAAGGCAGAGAGGAGATGCTCTCTCCTTGGAGGAGATGCTCTCTCCCCCAGATCAATCAGAGTGGCTGGCTCCGGGGGCTCGTAGTATTTTCAGTGAAATGCTGAAAACCCAAGTCTCTCCACCAGTGTCTTTCAAGAGTGGCCCCTTTTTTTCCCCACAGAGAAATAAATCACAATATGCTGAATGCATGTTGAGCTGGCGACCAGGGAATGGAGGTAGATCCAGCGGCCAGCAGCTTTATTATTTTCCTTTCACTGGGTCAGCTCTGAGCTAAGCGGATTCCATGCAGGCTCAGTTGGTTCCCACCACAGCCTAGTTAGGATCCCCATCTTACTAAGGAGGACAGCAAGGCTCAGAGATGGTATGGAACTTGCTCACATTTATATACAAACTTGACTTCTGGATCATGTTATGCACCCCCCTCCTCAGCCTGTGCCCTTAACCACCCACCAAGCTGCCTGGGAGATGCCCGTGCCTATGATTTCTCTTTCAGCTTCACAATGGAGTGTGGTTTCAGCCGTTAGTGAGGAGTGAAGGCTGTAACCGGGGCACAGAATTCAGGCAAGCTCCCTGTAGAGCTGGAGTCTCTGGTCTTCACACACAGCGTTCCTTCTGTGTTCAACAGCTGTGGAGGCAAAGGCAGAGCCAGGGCGTTGGTACCTATAGAAGTTGTTATGAGTCATACTCCGTTGTCAGAGCTAATATTGTTATTGGGTAGTTTGTTTCTAAAAAGTAATTCGCCAGCTAAACGTTACTGGGTTCTGGATTGTTCTCTCTTCTTCTGAAGGATTAGAGCTAGGGTCCTTGGAGGCAGTGCTGAGATCCCACTCCTCAGGCTGACGTCATATCTAGGTTGTCCTATTGAAAACCTGCTCTAGTTTCTTTAAGAAGTCCACGCGGAAGGCTTTGGGAACTGTCCTGATCCTATTCCCCCAGTCAGTTTTTGCTGCTCCCTAATCTCCTACCTCAATATGTTTCTGAAACCCAAATAAAGCTACCACTTCATTTTACCTTAAAAAAAAAAAATCTCAGGAGCTAGAAAAGGACAAGAGAAACTCCATTTTCACTGTATTAAAAGGAAAACAGATACAGAGAGTTTAGCTGACTTGCCCAATGCAACACAGTTTAACAGCCTCAGTAGCAAAGTTTGAATCTGACTCCTTTCCTGCAGGGTGCAGCTTGTGCCCCAGGGTCTCAGGGCTGCCAGCACCGCCATGGGAGACGCTTCCCATGCTCACTGGGTTGCCAGCTGAGTGGGAAACCCTCCCCATCCCACTGGTTATTGGCTGGCGTGTGCCTGGCTCTGCCCAGCTCTTCCACTCCATCAGGTTCTAAGGTCAGAGTGAACCTGTTCATGAGCAGATTTCTGTTTTTTCAAAACCAAACAAGATGGGGGGCTGTCAAGACTTTCCCTACACTCAGCCTTGGATGGGGAGAGGGCAATGGAAGACAGCCTCATTTTTCTGCTTCTGGAAATGGTCAAACACAGGATCTTAATTTGTCCTTGGAAAGGGAAAATAGGACCCCCCTTCAGAGATGGCCTGGCTCTCCAAAGGTGGAGCAGAGCACCCCCAAAACCTTGCATTGTTTACCTTAAAGAAAATGATAGCTTCTAGTCAGAGCCACAGATGGCACCGCCCCTTGAGCACGGTGTGTGTGGCAGGCTAGGGGCAGAGATTCCCAGAGGTAACAGCCAGCACTTCTGAAGGGCTTACTGCCTCCCCTGCAATCCATGGGGACCTTTGTATAAATCATCTCATTTCATCCTCATGGTGTGTCACCTTTTCCACTGTACAGATGGGGAAACTGAGGCTTACAGATTCAGAGGCCAGTAAGTAATAGAGCTGGGATTGGACTTCCGCTCTGATCTCAGAGTCTGGCCTCAGCCATGAAACCAAGGCTCTCACAGGGAAGCTGGGGACCATTTTATCCAGCATTTCCCAGGCTTGACAAAGATGCTGCGCCCAGGGTCCTGCTCACACTTCCTGATCAGAACCTTGAGAAATGGTGCTCAGAAGCTGCCACTAGTGAGTTTTCCAGGAGTTCTGATGCACTTGAAATTAGAAAGCCCTGCAATGAGCTGCACTGTCCACCTAGTGGGGGGGGGCACCCATGGAGCTGAGATAAGAGGGCCCAGGTGGCAGGGTGCCCTGAGTGACGTGCTAAGGACTTGGGATTTCTTCTGTGAAAAGGGTGCTCCTTGGAGAGTTCCCCCAGCTCTTCCTCACATACTGCCTGTATTAGCTGGGACCTAACCACTCGCTTACCCAGCCCGAGGTCTGAGCAGTCCAACCCATGGGAAACTCCTTACAGGAAGCCCAGGGCAGTGTTTCTGTTGCTAGGACTGGGCCCACCTAGTCCTGAGAACAACCTCCTTAATCCCTGAAGCCCTGCCCCACAGGCCCTCTGCCCAGCCCTCACTTGGACCTGCCACACCCGACAATGCCCTTCTGGCACTAGCCCTGAGGTGCTCTCACTGTGGTTAGTGGTGGCAGCCTCCTGGGTGGGCTTTGGGTGGGGTCACGACCTCCTGAAATAGGATTAGAAATAAAGGAAGCTTGTGGCCAGGTGCTGAATGCCCCATAACAAGCCAACCAGCCTTTCTGACTCACAGGGCTGCAGCAGGTGGCCTCTGAGACAATGTGAAGCAGAAAGGTCCCTCCTGTCCTAGAACTGTGAGCTGGTGGGGGCAGGAGAAGGCTGCTTTTATAATCTGGCTGTCGCACACCCCTCCATAGACTCTACAACTACCCCTGCCCCTGGCACTGCCCCGGGAAATGTGCAGGCCCCATGCTCAGTCCATGTGACTCAACCGGCTCTCACGGCTGCACTAGATCTCATTTGTAACTTGGGGTAGGGGACCAGATTTCCCTGCCTGGTTCCACCCATAAGCTGGTCCCAAACAGTACCGGAAGGAGACAAAGTCCTTCTGGCAACCTAGAAGAGCCTTTCTCCGATGGGAACCTGGGAGCAGAAGCAGGGTCTGCCCAGGCAGGGAAGGCCATGCAGGCCACTGCAAACTAAACGGCCTCCCCTCCTCGTGAGCCGCCTGCCTGGTCGTGTGCGGTCTTGGGACGGCTCCCTGCACCCGGTCTCGATGACACCTCCAGGTTAGGAGTGAAGGTGGCCCCAGGCCTGTGTAGCTAAGAGTCAGTAGCTCCCACAGCGGCCAGAGCAGCCTGAATCTCTCTGTCCACCACCCAAAGCTTCCTCCCACCTCCTCATGCCACCTCCGCTTCACATCCTCCATGATAAGGAAGTGCAGAAGGACGAGCGTTCTGTCTGTTTGGTGATGGCTGATCTAAGTTCTGTTCCTGTGCCATCTGGCTTTCTCAGTGAACTTTCTACTGAACTCCTTCCAGCCTCGTGGGCAGCTCTCCTGCCAGGAGGGGCTGTTGCCAGCGAGAACAGAATAATTGCCGCGCGTGTTGTGCATGCAGAGCCTTCATTAACACATCCCTGGAGTGGCATTTGCAGCCCTCTGTCACAGCAGCCCGCTGCTGAATAGCACGCAATTCCTCACCCTCGGCTTCTCCACTGTCTTGAAAGAGCCAATTAGCCTCATGTTTCTGTGAGCTGCATTTGGCTCATTGGAAAGTCTCATCGTGGTGCTGCTGTTATTTACAGAGAGGGTTTTCTCCCTTACCCGGCTTGCTCAGTGGCTCATACAAGTGACCAGGCCCCACCACTTTCCACTTTGCATCCTATCTTTAGCACAAGAAAGCACAATGCTTCTAATTCCAGGAGGCTGTAGGGCCAGTGGAGAATGTGGCAAAGTCAGACCTGGTTGCAGCAATGGCTCTGCTAGGTGTATGACATTGAAAAGAACACCACATTTTCGAGTGTCATTTCCTCATTTATAGAATAAGGCCTTAGCATTGGCACACAGGCTCACCAAATCTTAGTGTTCAACTAGTCTACCGTCATTTTACAGATAGGTAAACTGAGGCCCAGAGTGGCCATTCAACTCACCCCTGGTCATATAACTAACTGGTGTTACGACTTAGGATCTCGCTTCAAGCTTTCTGGATTGGGGTGAGGTTGGCTGAGTGAGGAAAGTGTGTGGGTCAAAGACACAGTGCAGAGATTCCCCCTCTGCCCATGCACTAAGTGACAAGGGATGACTTCCTCCACTTCAAAGATTCTGTGCCTTAGAGCGGTTGTTCTCCCCAGGAGAGATTTTGCCCCTGAGGGGACACTTTTTGATTGTTACAGCTGGAGCAGGGTGGGAATGGGGAGATAGAGAAATTCTACCTAACCTACCCTGTGACACAATATTAATCCACCTTGAGAGCTAGGTCCCCACGATCGAACCCCCTGTCACTAGTCTCCCTCTCCAAGGTTCCACCGCCTCAACACTGCCACATTAGGGCTCCAACCGGTGGACATCTGGGGGAACAAGACATCCAAACAGCAGGATGGATGCGTATGCAAGTTACCTGATTCCTCCAAAACCATGGACGCCTGACTGATCCCTTTTTACAAACATGAACAATCAGGTTTCACGGGACACCATATCTTTTCCAGGGCAACACAGCTAGTAAGAGGAGCAGCTGGGGTTTAATTCAGGCCCACCTCATTCTACAACTGTGTGCATGCCATGGAGGTTTCTCAAGCTCTGTGGAATCCACCTGGCCCTGCCTGCCTCTGTTTCTGCACTGACAGGGAACAGGTGGGCCCTCCAGTAACTGTTGTCTGGTTGGCCCAAGGCAAGACAAAGGGAGGACACAGAGCCCAGCCCAGCACCTCAGCCATGGGAACTTCTGCTGGGCAGGCCAAGCTGCTGGGGAGCGTTATGGACAATGGACATCAACAATCCAAGGTGCAGTCGCAGGTCACAGGGGGCTGAGCATTCCTGGGCCTGTGGGCTGGTAGTATCTGGAAGACTCTCCCTGAGAGCTTCCCAATGCTTTGTGCTAAGTGTATCACATAGAAGGCGGGTGATGGATGACTCACCCGCAGATATCTCTCCTTGGAGGGATGGAATCCCCCATCTTGTAGGCAACAGACTGGGCATTGGCTGGCCAGAGCAAGGCGGGACTGGCTGAGGTCCTCCAGGAGGACACGGCTCTCCCCGCACCATCTCCTGCTTCTCAGCCAGGCTTAGCCCTGCTCTCCAGGGTTCTGAAGTCACTTTCAAAATTCCTGCAGGATACTCCCTTGCTTCCTAGTGAAGCAGGCAGAATGAAGGCACCTGTATAGGTCTAGCTTTGTCACAAGTCCAATTCTGCCAATGAAATGATCTTGAGCAACTTGCTTGCCTTTTCAGAGCCTCTGCTTTTCCATCTATAAAACGGGAAAGATAATATCCAACCTTGAAGGGTTAAATGTACAACAGACCGTTTGTTCTGGGAGCTCAAAATCTCTCCTCTCCTTTCTAACAGATGATGGGAGGATGGTTGGAAACCATGTGGGAGAGGACAATGGTTTGGAATGGGGACATGGGAGGGACGGGCAAGGAGCGGCCATGCCCCGGCCTGTGTTTTTCCACTTGGAGGCCTGGCAGGGGGACTCTTCCCCTCTTGTTGCTGGCAGCCAGTCTCAAACACATTGTCATTTGTGCTGATGAAACCTGCTATTCAAACCCACTGTGTGGGCCCAGAATCAACTATATTCACTAGGAAGCAGAACACGGTGGTTAGAAGGCTCTGTCTGCCTGGGACATGGGGTCCACCACCATTCGGCCTTCAGCAAATGGCTCCACTTAGAGCCTCAGTTTCCTCCTTTGTAAAACAAGGATGTTAGCATCTTACTGGTTGCCCGGATGCTTAGACCTTGCATGGGCAGTGCTAGCTCAGAGTCTGGCCAGTGGAACATGCTTGCAGTCCTACCCACATACAGTGCTCTCAACCTGGGCTTCCCATGCTGCAGACAAGCTCATGGAAAGAACGTGGCTGATTTTCCCCGCAGCTGAGTCTGAGCCAGCTGGGAAGCCTCCTTGGCTGAGCAAGAGTGGCCCAAGTGTCTGAACACTGCATTCCAGCAACAGGCCCCCTTGGCAGGAACTTCCAAGTGAAAGGGAGAGACTGCCCAGGGGGTTTTGGGAGGCACCCCAGGAGGTCAGCCCCAGGCCTGCAAGGCACCCCTCACCTGAGGCTGCCACACTGTGGGCGGAGAAGTGCTGAGGGAGAAGTGCTGAGCGTGGAAGCTGACCGTCTGCAGGCAGATGGAGTGGGGGAGGCTGATGGGCTCCTCGCTCCTCCTCAGATCCTGCATGAGCTGCTGAAGGCCGAATTCGAGTTCCTTCCACAGAACACCTAGGAACAAACCTTTAAAACTGAGGCCCCTTCTGCTGCTCCCTGGGAGGCATCACCTGGAGGGAGGGGTACTCAGCTGACGCTGTGGACCCTGTTCTCTCCTGGAGCCTCACCCCTGTGACTTTCAGGAGGCAGTGCCTGGATTCTTCAGCTCAGCGACCTGCAGGGGTGAGCTGACCTCAAGCAGGGCCCTCAGGCCCCAAGCTGGGAAAGAGTCTAAGGGGACTCACGGCGCAAGGAGATGGGGACAGGTACTCGAGCAAAGCAGACCAATGCCTGAACAGCCGAAGAGACTCATAAAGGCACAGAACCACCTAGGAGTCTAAGGGCCCTGCCGCTTAACTAGTAGGTATATGACTGCTGTCGGGGCCCTTCACCTCTCTATGCTTTCATGTCCTCGCCTACAAAAATACAGATGAGAGTACCGTCCTCCTCCTGACCTGTCAGTTTTCTTTCCACAGTTTCAGTTATCTAAGGTCATCTGTGACCCCAAAAAATTAAATGAAAAAAAAATCCAGAAGTAAAGAAGTTGTAAGTTTTAAAATAACTGTTCTTACAGTGTGTTGTTATACTCGCTCTTTTTGCTACCAGTTGTTGTTGCTCTTTTACCATGTTTGGTTTGTAAATTTTTATTAGCCGTGCATGGTGGTGCATACCTGTCATCTCAGCACTCTGGGAGGCTGATGCAGGAGGATCACAAGTTTGAGCTCAGCTTGGAGAACTTAGTGACTTAGTGAGAACTTCTCTCAAAAAATTTAAAAAAATAAAAAGGGCTGGGAATAGCTGGGCATGGTGGCACATGCCTATAATCTCAGCACTCAGGAGACTGAAGCAGGAGGATCGTTGTGAGCTTGAGCACCCTGCTATAAAGTGAGTTCAAGACTAGCCTGAATTACATAGTGAGACCTCCCCCCCCACAAAAAAAGACAAAAAGGGCTGGGAATGTAGCTCAGTGTAAAGGCCTTGAGTTCGATTCCCAGCTCCCCTTCCAATTTTTAAATCTGGGGTATGTCTGTACAGAGAAAACAGTGTATACAGCTTGTTTACTATTTGCAGTTCCAGGCACCCACCGGGGGTGTTGGAAGGTGTCCCATGAAGATGAGCAGCGCTGCTGAACCTGCCCCATAGGGTAATTTTGTGAGAATGGACTGAGTTAACATGAGAAAGCCGCTTTGAGTGGGGCTGGTTTGCAGCACTTCCGTCCTGTGTTAGTTCCAAGAGAGTCAGTGATTAGGAAGAAATGAAACAGGATGGACGTGCTGAGAGGGCTGTTTGTGAGGGCAGTGAAGAATCCTAAAGGACATGATGCTTAGACCCAGCCTTGAAATCTGAGCCGCTGGCAGTGGGTGGAGAAACAAAGGCCAGAAGCTGTGACAGAAGCTGACACACGGGGGTGACAGGAAATGGTGTAGATTCTCCAGAGCGATGACATCAGGAGAGAGGTGATGTTGGGCACAGACGCCCATCCAGGAGAGTCTTGGAGGCCAGGAGGAGCTGCAGAAGGCAGCAGGGGCACAGGGAGGGTGGATGCAAGGGACGAGGTTACAGGCAGAAGGACCGGTTGGAACAGGAAGTGGTGGCCGAGTCCACAGCAGAGACCAGAGATGATGACTGGCCTGGGCAGCAGAAACAGGGAAAGACCCCTGTGGGGCAGAGGGCACTGGCCTCAGAGGTTGCCCGGTGTGACTGTGAGGGAGAGGGAGTTCCCCGAATGCTGCTCAGTTCTGGCTGGCAGGACCCGACTGAGGGTGAGCTCTGTTATTCTCAGAGTGAGTAGCCAGGGGGAGAAAGGGGGTTAGCAGTTCCGACTATGCGTTGAGCACCCACAGACTCACAGTGGGCCAGGCATGATGCAAAAAACGAAACATCAAAATGTCTCTGAGGTGGGTGTGAAACTCTCCTCTAAACAGGAAACCGAGGTTCCAAGGACGTCAGTGACGCCCAAGTTCACAGCAAAGAAGGGCCAGCTCTCACCTCTGGCTTTCAATTCTTCACTTCCACATTCACTTATGTTCAGTGGTCCCACACAAACTGAACCTGTGGGAGGTGGGCTGGGCGCCTCAGCCCTGAGCAAGGCCATCAGACACTCGGCCTGTGAATCAGATGACACAAGGCAATGCTGCCTCACATGACTGATAGATATTTCCATTTTTGCTTATTTTAACTGAGCCAAGAACTTCAAAGGAGCATCGTTCCTCTGTAGCTTGTTCATGGGTATGTCATGGTCTGGCTATTGAGCCTGAGAGCAGAAAGGAAATGGGCAGGCTCCAGACACCAGAACATCTGCCCCCTGTGTGTACTGAGAAGCTGGGGAGATGGGCTTCCCTCTGGCTTGGAGAGCTTGGTCACTCCCAGAATGGGCTGGAGCATAGGACATCAGCCCTGCCCTCCTGTGGGTTGGGAGGAGGCACCCCAAAAGGTATTCCAGGCCCTGGGAAGGCACGTGGACTGCTCTCCATGCTCCTGCCACCCTAGAAGAGGAGAAGACCGCATCAGCACCTTGTGCTGTTTCCCTCCTGGCTGTACAATTACGCTTCTCCAAAGCACGAGGACAAAGGGCCTCTAGGGGAAGAAGGGAAGGAGAGGGGTGCTCAGCCTTCTTAAGTAAACCAGTCTAGGTCACACTTAGACAGAGCTCTTCTGAGACTCCAGCAGTCTCTGGGCCTCAGTGTGGCCTTTGTGGCTCTTATAAACGTTTTCACCCCTTCGAGGCCCAGTTCCGCTCAGATGTTGCTTTTTTCCTGTTTCCTTTCTTTCCAGCCGTGGGGGTTGGGGTGGAAGGTGGAGTTTGCTATTTTGCACAACCGACCTGCCTGCTTGCGTCATCCGAACGCCAAGTTCTGCTCACAGCGGAAGTGAGAGGTGTCCAATTCGGTCATGCAGAACGCAGCTGGGCTGCCCCGTGGGAGAGGCACTCAGCTGCGCTGAGGGAGGTGTCACCGTGCCTGGTCCCGGCTGAGTCACCGCAGATGCAGCTCCCGCGTTGACAGGGCCATGCTCTCCCCGTGAAGCTGGGGCACTCACTCAGGTCATTTTGGTACCGCTCTGGAACCCACACTCAAAGGCAAAGGTTAGGAGACAGGAAGAAAGGAGAGGCAGCAGAAGGCAGGGCCGTGTGCAGCTGCCCAGTGCTCACGCCCCTGGGCCGTCTGGACCTTGTTCACTAATCTAGGTTGTGGGGGCCACGGAGCTACAGTTGGGGGGCCCTCTTTAATAAAAAGAATACAGAAGCATGAAAACAATATTAAGCACAACAATGAATATTTATTTAGAAGCTGGGGTGGGAAATCACAGCAAATTGCAGACACCCCGCAGTTTTGGGCTTCTGTTCAGTGACATCTGTAGGCAGTTTACCAGAAATGCCAAGCACTGCTTCCTGTTTGTAAGCTGGTCTCCCTCCCCTGTGCCCCTTGCTGTCTCCGGGCCTGGGAGCCCCTGTCTGGGAGTCCGTGTCTTTTCAGCATCAGGGGATTAGGGTGCCACTAATGAGGCTCCACCCTGAAAGAGGTGGGCTGGTGGGTGTCACCCTCTGCAGATGTTCCTGACCCCTTATGAGGCCTAGTCCCTTATAAGAACTGAATGACAGTTTATGGAACTCATCTTGGAAAAATGCGTAGATACTCAAGGCCTCTAAAGTTTACATTCAGTCTTAGGGATTCTTAGACATCCCTGTGCCTATCTGGGGTCCCCAAGTAGAGAACTCCTTATCTACCACATTCCTCTCATTTCATTCCACACATGAAGCAAGGGATTTGCTCAAAGTCACCCAGAGGGGACGGACTTGCTCAAGGTAACCCGGTCATCTGGGATCAAGCCAAGACAGGATCTAGCCAAAGATTCCCTCTCCTTCTCAAGCTGGCAGCCCTTGCTTTGTGCCAGAATGACGTCTCTGAGGAAAGAGACCCCGAGTAATGGCCCCTCTGAGAGTTTTCTTGTGTTTTCTGTTTTTGTTCCCAGATAAATATTTTTGCTTAATGTAGCTCAGAAGAGGCAGAAATGGTGGCATTTAAACCTAAACAGACAGAGTAAAAAATCTCTGCAGAGTCTGAGTATAAATACATTGAGAAATGCAAAGCAGACAGAGAAAGGGAAGAAGGAGAGACAGTAGGCAAATTACATGCAAAATCTCAGAAAACAAGGGGCTGCCCTTGTTGGTGCCTGGAGCCCCGAGCCCTGGGGAAACCCCATTAACAGTCCCATCAGTGGGCCCCCCCACAGCCCCGCCCTCTCCCCTCCTGCGCAGCAGCTTGGGAGTCAAGTCTTCTTGGTGCCCCAGGCTGCATGTAACTTCCTCAGCCTGCCCAGCACCCTCTCCCAAGGCTGCGCTGCCTGTGCGCCCCAGCTTGGATCTCCAGGCATCTCCTTACTCAGTGCCTGGCTCTTTTCGCAGCAACAAACAGAGTCACTCTCGGTTTTTGATCAACTAGCTTTAGGGCTATGCGCCCCTGTTGGACAGGAAGCACTGTGTGAGCAGGGTCTGAGTCCTCAGTGCCTTTGGTGGAGGTCCCATAGTCACCCACTGATTTAAATGAATGGTGGCATCTGGTACTTTGGACTGAGACTCCTGGAACAAATACCTGCTGGCCAGCTCTGTCCTGAAACGCTGGCCAGCCCAGCATGCAGCTGAGAGCTTGTGTAAGCCCCTACGGGATGAAGGGAAGGAGAGGGGTGCCCAGCCCTTCAGAGTTAGGACTCCACTCAGCGAGCACAGAGCTCCACACCACCCAGCTCTCTATGGCTCTAGAGGTTCCAACCTTTCCCAAGAGTCCAAGCTGTGAAGGACCCCAGCCCCCAGAGAGCAGGTCCACCGCTACTGTGCTAGCAGCTGTCAGCCAAGGTCGGGAGCAGATGGCTGACGGGTGTCCCCTAAAGGACCACACTCACTGGGATCATTAAGAAACCCAGAGACAGCTCCCTCTCCTGCCTTCCCTCCACTCACCTCCAGGTAATGGAGTGTCTCACGAGAACAGGCTATTATTCATACCCAAGTATTTTTTATTGCATTCCATTTAGCTTGCAGTACAGTGTTTTATTTATTTCAACCTGACACCCACGACTTCATGACGGGTGGTGGGTAGGACTATCGCCTAGGAGCCGGGGAGCCCTGATCAATTGCCCCTCCTCCTTCCTCTTGTTTTTCTCAGTATCGGGCTGGCAGGGTGATAAAGACACTCTGAGATATGACCTGCTTTTCTCCTCCTCAGCTTGGCTTGCTGCCTGGGGAGCAGGGGTGGTAGGTGGAGAGCTACCACCTGCAGGGGACCAGACTGGCCTTGGCTGTCAGCTGTTTTCTCTTCCTTCCCTCCTCTCCAGCAGTTGGGGGGTTGAGTCTGACCACAGACAGCCAGGGCCCCAGGTGAACTCCCCTGAGCAGGTGGGTGTCGGCTCCCATCTGCTCCCTGCTTCCTCCTATACGTTCTCCCCCAGAGCAGCCTCCTTCCTTCCTCAGATGAAATAATCAGTATGAAATGTTTTGCCTCTTAGCAGACACCAGGTAGTTTTCTTGCACCAATCACCTCTTCAGGCAGATGAGAAACGAGCCATGATAGGGCACCACAGCGTGGAAGAGAGCTGATTGGTGCTGAAAGGCATGGGGGGCACTGCCTGTGTCTCATCTTCCAGGCCAGTCACTCACTAGTGGCTTTCTGCAGAGCCGCACAGCCTGGGTGGATGTGAGCCATCCTCCAGGCCAGGCTGACTGGTCTCCGAGCAGCCTCCCTCCCTGCCTTACTCAGCTGATGATGCTGCCTTATGTCACTGCGTCGTGGCTTTCACACTCCGTCTTTGTTCCAGAAAAGACTTGCTCTGTCATAGCTTCCCTCCTCCCAAGGCCAGTGCATCAAAAGGGAGTCACCACCCTGCAAACACGCTGTGCTCTCAGGTGAGTGGCAGGCATCACACATCGGAGTGTGTGGGACTGGCAGGAAAATGGTAAGAGGATGCCTACGCAGAAAGAACTAGTTGGCCCTTATCACAGTGTCTAGCCCTGGCCCTTAGCACAGTGTCACCGCAGCAGGGCTCTGTACCATCGTGTAAAATGAATTACTCAATGCCCCAGATTCCTCGGGGAGTGAGATTCAGCATGCAGGGCAGTCCACACGCAGCCTCTGGGGTTCACTGCCCAGCTGCAGCCCTGGCTCTGCCGCACACCAGCCATTGAAGCTGCCACATGCTATTTGAACTCGCTGTGTTCTATTTCTGCACCTGTAAAGGGGGATGACAGTAGTAACAATCATGTGTAAAACAGTTAAGATGCTGCCTATCACACAATAAGCACCATATCAGTGTTTGCTGTTAAGACTGGAAAGATAGTCACTCCAAGGAATTGAGTATTACCTTTAAGAAGGAGCTGTGAATTTCTTATCTTGCGGATATCAACCCCCTTCACACACACAACCCCTCAAGGTCCTCTCCCACCTGTGGAACCAGCTATTGCAGCGGTTAGCAAGCTTTTTCTGTCAAATAGCAAGTATTTCAGACTGTGCAGGTCTCACAGTTTCTGTCACAACTCTCCAACTTTGCCATTGTAGTGTGAAAGAAGCCATAGATAATATCTAAATGAGAGAGGGAGGCTGTGTTCTAATAAAGGTTTATTTACAAAAGCAGAGGGTAGGTGTAGTGCTTTCCCATCACTGGAACAAAACACCCTAAACCTGAAAGGTAAAAGAGGAGAGGTTTATTTCGCTCACAGTTTCCAGGGGATTCAGTCCATGGTCCAGGCTCCAGCTCAGAAACAGCATGATGGGAAGGCCTGGTGAAGAACAGCTGCTCATTCATGGCAGCCAAGAAGCAGAGAGAGAAAGGAGAGCCCAGGACCAAGAACATACCCTTCCAGGTCACTCATATTGCCAATATAAGTCTATCACAATTCATTTTACAAAAACTATGCTTCAGTACTGCCTCTTTAAGCAGCCTGCCCAGATTCCTACTATGATACTTCTCTTTCCTCTCTCTGGACTTGAAGGCATTGGGCTTGGAAGGAGCTCAGTACTTGGGAAGAAACTGGGTTTAAGCTCTGGACCTGCTGAATGACACTGAATAAAGCACTTACAATATCTGGAACGTCACTTTACTCATCTGCAAAACAGGTATACAATTTCTTGCCTTGCTAATCTTTTAGGGCAGGTTGAAAATCAGATAGACCCATGGATGTAACTTGCAAACTTGAAAGCACTACACACTTGAAGTAGATCTTCCCAGGGTTCCTAGTAACTAGAATGGTGCATGGCACTTTGTCAGTGTTGACAGAACCAAACTCTATAGAGTTTGTATCAAGTACAGAATTTTTTTTCACACATAGTAGTGCAAGTCTATATGTGTATTGTATTGATCTCCTAAGAGATCAGTGGAGAACTGAAGAGACATCATGCCTAAAGAGAGATAGGACAACGTTTTCTGCAGCAGATTCGGCAGAACTTTGTCTACTAGAAATGTAGATCAAACTACAATGAATCTGGATTGCCGTGATAAGAATCAGGTGGCTACAGGCATAAATGGCTAGAAGTTTGGATTTGTGCCTGAGACTGATGTAAAACTAATCACAAACATGGTGGCTTAAACCAATAGCAATGTGTTCTCTCACAGTTCCGGGGGTCAGAAGGCTGCAAAGAAGGTGTGGGCATGGCTCTGTGCCTTCCAAAGCCTCCGGAGAAGAAGCTGTTTCTTTCTTCCTCTAGCTGCTGATGGTTCTTGGCATTTCTTGACTCGTGACCACCTCATACCAGTCTTTGTCTCCATCCTGACATCATCTTCCGCTCTTCTCTGTGTCTTTTCCTCTTTTGTCTCTCATAGGGACACTTATTTGAGTTAAGCCCCATGTGGATAATAGAGGATGATCTTAAGATGTTTATCGTAATTATATCTGCAAAGCCCCTTTTTCATAAGCTCCAAGGATTTGAACATGTACATATTGTACAGATATCACTCTTCAACCCATTATAGTATCCTGTTATTTTCACTTCATTTCCTATCTAAAATGTTTCTTATGCCACTGAACATTCTCGGAAACATTATTTTTGATAGCTAATTATGTTCCATATTGTGGATATACTATAATAAACTCAGTTCGTCTTCTTCCTGTTAGATGTTTGGATCTCGTGATTCCCCACTCTTATACTAAGAATGACTTGCATAGGCTTTGGAGTCAGGTATTCTGAGAAGAATTTCTGGCTCTGCCATTTACCAGGGATCTGACCATAGTTAGGTTTAATAAACCTCCTCATGCCCAGACTGTGAGCCAAGTAAGCCTCAGTTTTCTCATTTGTAAAGGGAAAATCATAATGCTTATCTCATGGAGTGACTCAGAGGCTCAGATCAAAGCATATATGTAAAGTGACTGGTGGCAGAGTGATTGGCACATTTACATGTGTAAGGTGCTTAATACATTGCAGCCATTGTACTTTTATTCATCTCCGTGCCACCTCAGTGAATTGCTTTGGATGGATCTGTAGAAGTGCTCTTCCCAAGTCCCGGCGTATATATAGTTTTAAGATTCTTGATTTGTACAGCCAAGTTGTGTTCCATAAAAAGGATAGGAGAGATGCTCAACCTTGACCAGTCCCACTTAGTAACTACTATCAGCCACCTCTGGCAGCCACCTCATCAATGGACGAGGATTTTATGAGTTTTGGAGGCAGGACTGGGCTCCGAAAAGGTTTGGACTTCACTTGAGGCAACCAACTCACATGCATAATATAAGATCAAAAAATGGAGTGCATTAAATCAACAAATATTTCTTGAACACCTACTGGGTACCAGCTACTGTCCTAAATAATGGATCTCATTCAATAGCAAACAAACAGAAATGGTCTTTATCCTCATGCAGCTTATAATCTTGGGTCAAGACTAAGTTGCAGCACTTTATTTCTGCAGCAGAATTCAGGGAAGCTCGTGACCCATAGAGACCAGGTAGGTGAGGAGAACTCTAAAGGAACAAGGACCCAGCAGTGGAACTGTAAAGGAGTGAGGGCTGCGAGTAGGTACACACAGAGGATTGCAGCTCAGTTTCAGATGGCTTATGAGGGGCAGGAAAGGGAGTTTCCTGGGAGGCTCCACCACGGGAGGCCAGGACAGTCCTGAGCACTGGCCTGGCAGAGGAAGTCATATTTGTTTTGCTTGAGAAAACCAGAGGCTCATAGACTTTCCTGAGCAGGCAAAGGCTAATGAAAGGCACTTAGGAAGAGTGGAAGGGGCTGGGTGGGCCACACCTGGTGTCAGAACGCCAGCTGGGCTTTGGTCCTGCAGGGCTTACAGCTATAAACTTTGTCCCATTTCACAAGCAAGGGTATGACAGCATGACTTGGTGGCCAAGTTTTTGCTACATGGCACATAGAGTCCCAGGCTCCTGTCTCATGTTCTCCTTGTGTCCAATACAGCCCTCAGCAAGCTCTGAGCTCCCTTGAGAGGTTTCTGTTGCTTTCTAGGGCCCTGGGGGGGATCAGATTCTAATCGTTTTGGTCCTGAAGTAGTTAAACTGTTGTTTTGGTACTAGCTTTCTGGGTCATACGTGTCCTCAGACCAGCGACTCTTCCAGAAGTTTCTTCTGTTTCCTGTACCGTGTTCCTCAAGGAATGGTACCTGATGATTAACCAGCTCTATGCCCCCTTTGGTGATTAATATGTTATTTTGGGGTGCAGAGGAAGGGGAACATGCTCCTCACCCCAGAATGCTCCCATCAGTGGTGGCAAGAATTGAGGAGAGGGAAGCGGAGGACACTGAAGGATTAAGGAGAGATCCCATGTGTGCAGAGACCTCCTCTTCCATGCTCACCTGTAGACCAGTCCCAGGTATGGTTGGCAGAAGTCAGCAGGTGGCTCATTAGAGTCCTCATAGGCCATAAACAGAGCCGCTTCCTGATTTCCTCCATTCCTGACCATTGGACCCACAGTGAACCCTACCCAGACAATGACAGTTGTCTTGTAGAGGGACAAGGGCAGACCCACAGAGGCCACCACTGGTGCCCCATAGTCTGGGCTTAGGGCTTCCCTGCAGTGAGGATGTCACTCCCATGAATCCTAAGTGGAGGGGCCCAGGTGAATCAGAGTCAAAGAAGAGCTTGCGATCCCCCTAGAGTACAGAGAGGGACAGTGATGTGCGAGGCCGCTGTGAGGAGCCCAGGTCAGAGCAGCCTCAGCACGCAGACCTCTTGTACCCAGACCAGGGTCCTCACTGCTTTGTCAGACTTCTGAAAGTGGGTCTGTCCTTGGAGGTGATTTTCACCATTGCAGTTATAACAGAGCACCTCCCACTTTTATCTACAACTAGAAAAGTTTCCAAATAGGTCTGAAAAAAATCAGTGGATCCACTTAAATCTCAGACAGAAATAATTCAGGCTGGGTGTGAGAGCAAACACCTGTAATCCAAGCACTCAAGAGGCTAAAGAAGGAGAACTATGAATTCAAGGCCAGCCTTGGCATCTTAATAAGAACCTGTCTGAATAGTAAATACAAATAAATAAAATGAAATGGATTCATCAGTATGTAACAAAAGCTCAGACTGAACTAAGAGTTGTAGATCCAACTTTGAGCAAGACAAACTGGGCACCTTCTCTCCCTGAGCTCACATTAGGAGGTGGTAGAGGTAGGGCAGAGGGAGAAGGGAGGACAGACATCAAACAGTTCACAGAAAATTGCACTGTAATTATCACAAGACAGTCAAGGAAAAAGGAGCAAAAAAAATATGCCATAAGGACGCCCTCTTTACCTAATGGTGCTGGGAAAACTGGGCATCCATATGAAGAAGATTGAAATTAGATCCCTGTCTCTTAACCTGAACAAAAATTACTTCACAATAGATCAAAGACCTAGGTATAAGGCCTGAAACTTTGAAACTGCCAGAAGAAAACCTAGGAGAAACAGTTGAAACCAAAGGTACGGGCAAAGACTTCCTCAACAGGACTCTCCCAGCACAGGAAATAATAGCAAGAATCAGCAAATAAGACTATATCAAGTTAAAATTATCACACAGCAAAGGAAACAATCAACAGAGAGAAGAGACAGACTACACAACAGGTGAAAATCTTTACCAGCTGTTCTTATGACCGAGGATTAATATCCAGCATATATAAAAAGCTCAAAAACCTCAACACCAAACCAAACAAAAACCCAATCAATAAATAGGCCAATGAACTGAACATTTCTCAAAAGAAGAGGTGTAACTGGCCAATTAATAAAGGAAAAAATACTCAATATCTGTAGCCATTAGGGAAATGCAAATCCAGATTACACCAATATTCCATCCTACCCGTCAGAACGGTGAACACCAAGAATATAAAAACCCATAAATTCTGCTGAGGATACAGGGAAAAGGAACCCTCTACACTGCTGATGGGAACGTAAACTAGCACAGCCACAGTGGAAATCGGTAGGGAGGTTTCTCAAAGAATTAAAAATAGTGCTACCAATTGATCTAGCTATGTGATCCTTGGTATGTTTCCATAAAAATTAAAGTCAGCATATAGGAGTGATGCTTACCTACCCATGTTTACGGTGGTGCAATTTGCAATAGCTATACTGGGAAGCAGCCTAGATGCTCAGCACTAGACGCATGGATAGAGAGATGCGGCATACGTACACAATGGAGGCTTATTCGGCCACAAGGAAGTAAAAGTCATGTCATTTGCAGGGAAACTGGTGAAGCTGGAGACCATCATGTTAAGCAAAATAAGCCAGACGCAGAAAGTCAAATATCACATGTACACACAAGAAAGAGAGAGAGAGGGGCGGCAGGAAAGTAGAAAGGAGACTAAGAGAGAGAGGGAAGAGGATCGGGGAGAGGGAAGCGCAAGGATATAGGAAATGAGATCATCAGAGTCTAAAAGTATGCTACACACATGTGCTGAATATACCAAAGGAACCCATCTTTCTGTATAACTAACAGTGCTGAAAAAAAAAGTTGCTGTAAAAGCTGTGAAGGAAAAGAGTGGGGTGTGACAGGAGCTGGCCCTGCAGAGCAGTCAGGACAGGCTTTCTCCAGGGAGAGACATTTGGGAGACTGGATGTGTGAATTAATTAAGAGAGGCGGGAAGGCAGTACAGGAAGAGGGGCCAGCGTTTGTGCAGACTTGAGGGACAGGCTTGAGGGCAGGGCAGGCAGGTCGGGAGAGGCTGCCCCAGCGGGGCGGTGGAAGGATGGGAGCGGGCAGACATCCTTGTTTGAGAGTCATGCTGTTTGCTTTAGAGAAAGGGAAAGGAAGGGAGAGAATTAAAGTGGTAAAAATGAAGGGGTAAAAATATGTCCCCCATCAGGGGAAATCTGGAGTCACTAATTTGGGGACAGGTCACATAATTGATAGGACAGCAGGCCTGTGAAAGCAAAAGGGCATGGCAGGGACTGTGGACAACCACGGCATACAGATGATATAGATAACATATATATATATATATATATATATCACATCACACAAACACATCTGATTTGGAAATAGGTCAAGACCCGTTCCTGACCAAACAAAGCAAAATCTGCCTAGAGAGTTCGGGGCCTCTGATTTTAAAGAAACAGCTGCCTGGAAACAAAGAGTGTAGGAAAGACAGCTGTGAGCTATTTGTCCATAGAGCCTGAAAAAGAGCCCAGGAGCCCTTCTGGTCTGGTTCATTCCCGTGACTGGTGGATCACCCGCTCTCCTTCCATGCCCCTCTTTGTTACCCTCTCCAGCTTTCTTGCAGGGGCTCACCTGTCCCCAGAGCCACACATTCTCCCCAAAAGCAGAGCGGGGGGTCAGGGTGGCGACTGGTAACTTAGGAATGGTAGGATGGGGAAAGGGTCCTGCCCAGCCATCCTCGCTGAGGAGGGCCTGGCCAACGGCTGTGGCAGCCCTGGCCCTCTGAGCTCGGTGAAATGGCCATTCAGCTCAAGACAGCCAGAGCCAAGGAGCTTGACTTCGGCTGCTATGGAAGAGGACTCTTTTCCTCCTCTGCTGGACTACAGCCTGAGAGGATGTGAAGGTGGGTGCTATGTGTGTCTTGTCTGCAGAGGGGGCCCTTTCAGGAAGGAGCCAATGCATGTGAGGCAGAACTAAGATGGGAACGGAGGCCAGGTGACACCATCTGAGCATTTCACTCCAGCTATGCCTAAGCCATCCCTACCCCAGGCACTTCTAAATTATAGGAGACAAACACCAGTTTTCCCCAAGTCAGTCTGAGTGAGGTGTTTGCAGTCTCTAGTTATCATCTATCCAAACAAAAAACAGTGTGGCTGGTTCTAGAATATGATTCTGGTAGAATCTGCCCCGTCATTTTACAGTCACATCTTACATCTGTATGACACTTTGACTCTTTAGAGCGCCTTGATCAACGTGTTGCTACACTTCCTCCAGACCACTCTTAGGGGAGCTTTCCCAAATCACCTCCGCATTCTAGCGACTCAAGGAGCCCCAGCTCCCCAGCAGACACTGGAAAGACCTCCCCCGTATCCCAATCTGTGTTTCTTCAAAGAAAGAGCAGAACATTACAAAGGCTGCCCTAGGAAACTCCATCTGGAGAAGGACAAGTGAAATTGCCCATCACTATAGCCTCATTTACAATAATCAGAAATTAGAAAAAATCCTGACTGTTCACCAGTGGAGCCCCACACAGTGGAAGCGTAGAGAGCCCTCACCAAGGGAGATCTCAATATCCTTGTATGTATAACTGCCAAGAAGCACAATTCAGTGAAAGGGCAAACACAGAGTGAAGTACGTTATTGCCTGAGGGTTTTATAAAGTGTATACTTAATCTTGCACATGTAGAAACTGTCTGGCCGAAACTGGTGACAGTGTCACTTCTGGAAGGAGGCTCAGAGGAATGGAGACAGGGATGAGAACCAAAGACTATTTTTGGGGGGCTGGGGATATAGCTCAGTGGCATAAGCGTCTGCCTAGCAAGCGCAGGGTCCTGAGTTCGATCCCCAGTACTGCCAAAAAACAAAGACTATTTTTTCACATTGTATACTTTTTATCTTCTTAGTTCTGTGTAATGTGCATATTTTGCCTATTTCATAAGTCTGTTAGTTTGTTGTTGTTGTTTTTAAAGAAACACAAGTAACAACCACCCAAAACCCCTCCATTTCAGTGTGAAGGCATACCAGAACTTCTCAGAAGTCTCTGGACTTTTACCCAAAGCTCATCTGTGACCTTCCAGAAGTTGGAGCTGGAACATTTTCTACCTGGATGCTGATTTGGTGGTGGTGGGGATTAGAGGTGCAGATAAGGGGTCAATTTGGACGGTTTGGAAACTACAGAAGGTTTGGGAGCAATTAGGCAAAATGTTCATGAAATGTTCTCCGGCAGAAAGGGAGAAGCAGAAAGATACGGTTCAGAAGTGAGGCTGCTGGCATCTGCAGTTGGGAAGAAAAAGGGGTGGTTGGTTATTTTCCGGAGGGAAGGGAAGGTCCCTGCTATTCTGCGCATTCATTCACTGTCTTGGCACTGGTGTCGTTTGTCATTTCTGTCTAGCCATCAGTGTGAACTGTGTCTGCTGGGTCAGAGCCATGAGTGCCTCGTCATCTCAGACTTCAGGGCAACCTTATTTTGGACAACAGTACGTGGCTTGAAAAAACCCATATAACCAAAACACAATAAAAATATTCTATGCTCAGGAAAATGGAACAAAGGAATTAAGAATCCAAGAAATAGAATTCCACAGGCCCCACACCACCCCCAGACTCCCCAAGGAGGTGCTGTGAGGAACAAAGGATCCACACCTGGGGAGCTGAGCAACCATCCCAGGAAGAGCAGGTGCCGGCCCCAGAGGAGCCGAGGGACCGTGAGGCTCAGAGTCAATAAGACCTGTGATACAAGAGCCCAGCAGACCAATCATTTCTGATGAAGGCCTCAGTGTCAGCCACACCCACAGCAGTTATGGGAGGGCAAGACTGGTAGGAGGCAGCTCCTGGGGCCCCACCAACACTGCTTATAGACTTTCTCTTGTCCCCATGATGCCTGGCCACCAAAGAGCTGCAAGCTCTGTAGACAGGAATAGCTCGGCAGTGGGACCTTACTGAGTCTATGGAGTTCCCCTCTCCGTGAAATGCCTTGCAGATCCCGTGGCACAGCCAGGCAGGACTGATGAGATCTGAACCTGTGGCTTGGTGGTCTTTACTGCTGCTTCCTATCCCAAAATTTAACAACAACCTGAATTATGTATCCAGCCCTCTGTTGGTGGACATTTGGCTTTTTTTTTTTTTTTTTCATTTTTGCAACCATCACAAACCAAGCTGCTGTGGACAGTCCCACCCTCACCTTTGGGTTTGGATGCAGTGCTGTTGTTTCCTAAATCCAGGATGGGCAGGACTGCTGCTCAATATTCAGCTTACTGGATGTTGCCATCACATCGTCAAAGGCTTCCGCAGGTTTTGGTGTGTGTCAGGGCTCCTGCTCCTTGGCATCCTCAGCATTTGGATTGTGAGACTTCCTTATTTTTTGCTGACCTGGTAGCCCAACAGCCTTTGCTGTTATTGTTTGTGGTGCTGGGGATCAAATCTGGGGTAGTATTCATCCTAGGCAAGTATTTACCACTGAGCTACAGCCCTGGCCCTATTGTGGTTTTAGTATTCTTTCTCTGGTGATGGCAAAGTCCAGTGCTTTGCAAGCATGCATCAGCACTGAGGCTTGCTGGAGTAAGTGACTGTTCATGGGTAGTACGGTTTAGATGGAAAGTGTCCCCCAGAGGCCTCAGGCACTCAGACAGGGAGCTTTTGGAAGGTGACTGAAGCATGGAGCTGTTATGGTTTGTATCCAGAGGTCCTTCCAAAGCCTTGTGGGGTCACAGGTGGAGCTTTTTCAGAGGTGGCTGGATCTAGAGTGTGTGGTGCTGGATTGATGCATGGTGAAATGCTAGGATGAAGGGTGTGAGCGCTCCCTGCCATAGGCAGCCTGGGTAAAATACAAGGGGAAGAAGGAGCTGTGCTTTGTTACCTTCTGCTGCCATGAACTGTTTCTCCACAGCACCCTGCCTTGGAGGCAGCCGATGACAGGCGGAAACCTCTACAAACCATGAGCCGAATAAAGCTTTCCTCCTCTAACTTTGGGTGCCGGCTACTTTGCCTCAGCAATGAGAAAAGTGACAGGGGCCATATGGCTGACTTGCCGTTAGGAGCTGGGGCCTGGTTAGAGCAGGTGGGTCACTGAGGATGTGACCTGGAAGCGAGGATCTCTCTCCCTGGCTGCCCGCTTCTTCCCCCGCCTCCTGGCAGCTGCCCCAGGAGCAGCTCCCCTCCCCCAGGCCCTTCCTCCACGTTCTTCCTACCTCGGGGGCAGCGGACCGTGGAGTGAAAGCATGAATTAAAAATAAACCTCCTGCCTTTTCGCTGTAGGTGTCAGATAGTTTGTCCTGGCAACCAGGAAATTGACTCAAACGAGTTTTACCCATTTTTGTTAGAATCACTTTTTATAACTCCCTTAATAATTAATGTGTCACGAATCGCCGTCCCTCAGTTTGTGGTCTGTCTTTTTTTAATCCTTTATGTATGTTTTCATGAAAAGAATTTAAAATTTTTGATGTTTTCTATTTCATTACCTCTTGAATTCTTTGCAGATGATTGACCAATATTTGTTTTTATTTCCATGAGTGAAGACTAGTATGTTCTAAAATAAAATAACTTGTTTTTCCAAAATAAGTTAAAAACAACCTCCTCAAAAAAAGCACCAAGACAATTGTTGTGGAAATCGTGCTGAGTCTTTTTCTGTGACTTTGGCTCTTAATACTCTTAGTTTTGTTTTTTTTTTTTTAAGTGAAGCACCTGTATTGAGCTAGACATATTTAGACACTAGGCAGATGCTTTAGAATCTAGAAGGAAGAGGATAAAAATATCACACAGGCCTGAAATACTGAGAATGGAGCACGAGAGAAAAGAAAACTGAGCTGGCAGACAGGCAAAAGAGGAACACTAGCATGCTAGGAAAATGACAAAATGTCCTCGTGCGCAAAGTCTGAAAACAACCAGACCAGGAACGGAATACGTTCTGCCCTGGCACATTTCTTGCCATATGAAATGGTCTACCGGAATCACAAGCTAGGAATACAGTGATCTTCCTCATTTATATACCAGTACCCAGAATGCTCTAGGGCATCATAATTTTGAGGAAGAACTCTGCTAGCAGCGTCAGAGTTTGGAAAGCAAAGCAAATTAATTTTAGATATGGCAAGATCATCTATTGACTTGTTTGCAGGATTCTTCATTATAGTTTTGCCTTTATAACACCTAATGTCAATTAATTTGCCCAGAAAGACTCTGGAATATTCTCTAAACTGTCAGGATTTATAGGCATTAACTCAGAATAGCGTATTTCAAACAGTTCTCCTTTAAAGGCCATAGTACGCATTAACCTTATGTTGAGCTCATGTCAGGCCTAGTTTTCCATAATCAAAGACAGAGACAGAGACAGAGAGAAAGGGAAACAGAGACAGAGACCAATGTGAAAAAAGAGCACATTATGTAAGTTATATTTTCACTTGTGAGGATTACCTTGCTTACAAACCATGCTTGGTTTTTTCTTCTTCTTCTTCTTCTTCTTTTTCTGTGGGCCTTAGGATTGAACCCAGAGTTTTTGTACTGAGCTATACCCTTACCTCTGTCTTTCCTTCCTTCTCATTTACATACTTCTTTATTTATTTAAATAGACAAAGTCTGACTAAGGTATCCAGGCCAGGCTTGAATTTGTGGTCCTCCTCCTTCCTGGAGCGCTGGGATTAGAGGCGAGTGCCACCACCCATTCTGTTTTATTCCCTTTCCATCAGACTCTGACCAGACAGATAAGTGGCATAAAATTTGATAATTAAAAATGGTGAATCTTTCCTGACTCACTTCAGTTTTCCGTAGAGTCTGGCTTTCAGTCTGCAGGGCAATGAAGAGGAAGAAATGTTAGTTACCTCAGAGTCCTGTAGCATCACAAATGTTCAGATTGTGCACAGACATGTACGTGAGTGCTGAATGCATGGGTGCTGAGTGTGTTTGCCGCATGTGTGACTCTGCTGAGTAGTATGAGTGTGTGTGTGTGCACGTGTGTGCATGTGTGCATGTGTGTGTGTGTGTGTGTATGTGTTGAGTGCAAGTATGCATGTGTATATGGACTTGTGTATCTGTCAGTTATTTGTGTTGAACATGTGTGCCTAGTGTCTGTGTATATCAAGCTGTATCTGTTAGGTACATATATTGAACATGAGTGTATTGAGCACCTGGATATATTAATGTTAGTGTATGGAGTGTGTGTGTTATTGAATATCTGTATATATATATATTGATTGTATGTGTGGGTCTGCTGATTGTACATGTGCCTGTAAGTGTGCCCAGGGTAGGTAGGTGTGTGGCAAAGACACAGGGGATCAAAACACGTTCACTTCAGGTCACACCCATTACATCAGGAGTCCAAAGGGCTGCTTCCAGAGATTGCTTTTTTTTTTTAAGAGCAGAATATATCTATTGAGGGAGAGAAAGCTCCTGTCCAAGAGAGGGACAGAGGGGGGCCCAGAGATTGCTTTCTTTGGTGTGGTTTGTAGCGTGGACCAAACCAGACAGCAAAGACTATCTATTATTTATTTGGAGGAGACTAATTTGACAAGGCTGGACAAATACAGAACACCAGGGTCGACCTCATGGCTGGTATCTCCTTAGTCATCTTTTCACAGCCAACCTTTGCCCTTTTTTAGGTTAAAAAATACAACTATCTAGAGACAACTACAGAATGGGACACAACTCACCAGGAAAGCGTGCAGGCCAGGGGAGGGCAATGGCAGCACGCCTGATGTCGGGAAACTGGCTTGCAGGTTCTCTTGTCCAGTTGCCTAGGTGACAGGTACAATCTAGACACCCACCTAGATCGAAGGCTCCTCAAGGCCTGGGATTTTCTTTCCACCTCCCATCAGCACCTTCCCAGGCCCCTCCCACTCGGCACTGGTCAGCTCTTCAAATAACAGTTGTAGCAACTATTCTGGGGCACCAGCTGTGCCATGCTCAGGATCGGAGTGTTCCACCAGGGCACCTATTTGACACCAGCACTGTGCTTCAGCCATATTCGCTTTTTGTCCATTCCTTGAACCCACCACACTGGTCCTCATCTTGGGAAAGCTCCTCCCCACCTCTCAGCACAGTCAGCTCCTGTCATTGCTGCTGGGAGGCCATCTTTACTCAGAACAGAACAGTTGTCACGGGGCCAAGGCAATGCAAATATCCTGCATCATCCTGACTGGTACAGTCTCAGTGGCCTAGTGGAGACTGAAGCCCCAATGGTAGCCTCAACTGAGACAGTAACCACAAAACCCCTGCTGTGAGGGGAAGCAGAAAAACAGGGTGATGCCAGGAGATGGGCCTGGGGTCAAGAAGGGCTTTTTGTTTGTGTTTCCTTTGAAAGCAAGAGGTAAGACAGCAAGTCCAACCATGGACAGAGAGGACACAGGTCTCTGGCACAGGGCCTAGGTGTGGTGCAGGGAGCAACTCCGAGGAAGTCATTCTGGAGAGCAGCATAGTGAGAATAGGACCCGAACAGAGAGCACTGTGATACTGCCAGGCACGACTGACTAACCAACAAATTTAACGCTTATAGAATTCCAACAAAAATATGTGATAAATGCATGAGGTGCCAGATATGCCAATTACCCTGCTCTGATCATTACACGTGTATATATGTATTGAAATGTCTCACTGTACCCTATAATACAATTACCACCTACCAATTAAAAAAATATATATATTTTGAAAAAGAAAGAAAAGTTGGCTCCTTAAATCAAGGGTATCAGAGATACAACTAAAATACAATGTGCTATAGAAACAGAATAGCTCCAGTAGCCTATATATGAGGAAATTCCCAAGATTTTGTTTAGCTACCAAAAAATACATCTATTGCCAATGCTCGATGTTTCAACTGGTAGGGGGCTACCTGGGTGTTTACACTGAGCTAAATCACTGAGCTGCACTTCTGATTTGTATGCTTTTCTCTGTGTATGTTATATTTTGCAATAAGAGATTTACAAATAAACCTGAACTGCCTTGTTGATGGTAGATGGTACGTGATCATCTCCTTTCAAAAACTGGTCCATGTTAGGAACTCCCAAACCTGACCAGCCATCAGAACTTCTGAAATGAAGACTTCCACTCAAGACCCAGGGATTTAGAATCCCCTGGCACAGAGCCCAGAGCTGGTATCCTCAGAGAGATCCTGAGACTGCCCTGCTTGGTCAAGTCTGTGGGCCACCAGCCTCAGTTTTGCCGGGTCAGTTAAAATCAATGTTTCCTGTAATGTTGGTTCCTATGGCCTGTGGGGTGTGTGTGTCACAGGAGACAGAAAGCTGGTCCATTCAGTGATGGTATGTGTGCTCCGTTTCTGCCCTAAACACTCAATTTAACCCCATCCTCTGGCTTTTAATTTTTCCATTGCTTCAAACCAGGGACATAAGGAAGTACGTGAAATATAACCTGGTATAAGAAAATCTTTTAGTTTAAAGGCCAAGTGATCCTAAAAATCGATGGCTTCCCTTCCTTCCCTTAGTGCTTATCTCTCTAGATACCTTCTAGGGGAAGACCTCACAGACCTGGGAAGAGAGCCTGGTAGGGGAGCCAGAGCAAGGGCGGAGGCCTCGGGCCTTGGAGGGAAGGACTGGCAGCCATGCCCTGAAATAGGGGCGAGGGGGTTTGACTGTGTCCCTGCTGAGAGCCACCGCAGGGCCAGTGGGGAAGCGGCGCTGTCCACTCGTTCTCACTCTAGAGCCAGCGCAGACGCGGCAGCGACGCTCCTGGAAGGGCAGGGCAGAAGCACAGAGGTGAGAGCCAGAACTTCCAGAGAAGGTGAGGCTGAGGCAGAGTCAACCTGTGTTCACCGTCCAGACCCTTTCGAGCCTGGCTCTGAGAGTGTCACTTGCCCTCGTTCCTGAGCCCGGGCAGAACACAAACACAGCGCAGCTCCAATCACTGCCCCCACGGAGAAGGAAAGAGCAGTCCCGGCCTGGCCGTGTGAACCTGAGGGGTGCACAAGAGAAACAGTCCTGCCTCTGGGAAGAGCGCTCTGCTGGGGTTTGACTCAGCCTCGGCAGTTTCTTGTGTGTTCCCCTCTCCTTCACCGTGACACAGGGGAGCGAGGTGAGTCATGCTCTGAGCAGGGAGAGAAAAATAGATTCCATTATGCGAAAGCCCTGTGTCACCAGCTGTGGCCGCAGGGGGCGTGGTCACTGTTCATTAGCTGTGAAAGATTCACAGCTTCTGGCTGCCTCCCCTGCCCAGGCTCTTTGTGGTTTTAACATCCTAGCATTCAGGGGGCTAAGGCCGGAGGATCGCTGTGAGTTCGGGGCCACATGGTGAGACCTTGTATCAGTCAATCAATCAATCAATCAGTCAATCAATTCCTGCTGGGGATCTCATGGGAGCCCTTACCCCATGGAGTAGTTCCCCAGACCACCCAAAAGGCTACCAAACAGAACCACTTTCTGCTGTCTAACTTTGCCCTGTCTCTCCTCACAGGTGCAAGAACTCTCTCCCAACCAAGAGTAAAAATAGGGGATATTCACTCAGTGCCTGTTGTAGGCCACGTACGGGGCAGAGCATGTCCATGGGTGATGTTATCTAATTCACATGCTTGTGCACACGTTCGCACACATGTTCACACACACACACACACACACACATATAACGCACAAGCTCTTGTGGCTGGGGGGTATTTTAGTGTCTCCTTTCACAGAGGAGGAAAAACTAAGGCTCAGGAAGTTTCTGTAACTTGCCCAGGGTTCCTGGGTTAATGCACTGCTCAGACCAAGGCAGACTTCGGAAAACAGCTCTAAATAAACACAGCCGTAACAGAAGATCTACTTAGTGTATCCTGTTACTTGAGCAATAAACAAATATAGGAAACAATTTCTGGTGCTCCCTTTGCTTTATTCTGCAGATTAACCAGGCCTTATCACGGAGACAAGACTCTAGATTGCTGGCCCCAGACTTACTAAAGCACTTTTTCTAGTTACTGTCTAAAAGGAGAAAACAGGGTTGTGGGCACTGCCAGAGTCAGAGGCTTGTTTACAAGCCACAGGTAATTACCCCACAGCCTCTCCTAGCCTTACAGGAACTTAAAATTCCCCATGTCTCCCTCTGCGGTGTAAAAGATATGTGTCCAGTTCTGCAGCATCAGCATATTTTCCCCTCTTGGAATTGACAACATTATCTCCCTATCCAGGGACAGCCAGGCTAGGGGGAAAAGGGAATGTTTGTCTCGGGTATTTTCCCATTCAGCTAATTGATTTTTTAAAAATAACAATAATGCTCAAACGTGCAGCCACCTCATCACCAGCAGCTTTTTATCTGCGCTCTCGCTGACTTCACAGCTGCCTTGCTGCTGACAAGAGGACCACAGAGACATCAGCGGCAAATGTTAGTTTCCAAAAGGAAGAACAGTAACAAGATCGTCTTCTGCCAGGGTCAGGAAGGGGGCGGTGTTCAACTGCCTTCAGCAGCAAAAGTGGGGAAACTGTGTGGAAGCCTATGGAGTGGAAAGGACCTTGGACAATACCTGGTTTAATGTTTCTACTCACAAGTGAGAAAACTGAAGCCCAGAGAGGTCAGGTGACTTGCCTAGGATCACACAGCTTGTCAGCTTCAGGGCTGGAACTGAAAAGCCCACGCCTCCTGTTTCCTTAGTTATTAAAAAAAAATTTAGTTGGCATACACATACAGAAAAGCGTACACATAGGCATGTGACTTAAGTAATTATCCTTACATATTCACAGCAGTGTAACTACCACACAGGTCAAGGAAAAGACCCTCCTTAGCACCCTCCCGGCTACTCTGATGCTCCCCACTTCCCTCCTGTACAAGCTTTCCCCTCAAAGGTAACCACAGTCCTGGCTCCTGATGCCACAGGTCAGTTTGGTTTGCCACTATGCTTTGAATAAAGAGCTGCTTTATGTGAAGCTTAGCTCTTTGGACCTAAAAAGTGAACTTTCTTTTTCATGGGGTGTGTCAGATGGACACTAAGAAAGTGCGTCCTCCTGACATAGTCTTTCTGAGTCTCGGATTCTCACGGTGAGGTGAGGAGAATTATATTTACCACCTAGAGCCATCATGAAGATGAATCACTTGGGATATATGTGAGGTGCTCAGGGCACAGCATTTAGTAAAAGAAATCTTGGCTATTATTGCAAATACAAAGTACAGAATAAAAAATATGTTCCCAAAGGAAACTCTGCTCCTTGAAGAATACAGAGTCTTCTCTGAGGGTGATGGTTATATTTGAGGACGGACAGCAGTGGTGGCGATGCAGCACTGGGAATATACCAAGTGTGCTTTTAAACGGTTAATTCTGTGTTATATGACTTTCAGTAAAAAGCCTCATTCCTTAAGATGTGTGCATTTTACTGTATGCACATTTAAACTAAAAATGAATAAGCCATAAAGATAACACCTTGAAAAGCCAGCAGGTGCCTACCAACAGCTCATCGGTGTATCCCCCACGTCCACATGGCCCTCTGCGCGCCGCGAAGCCTCAGGGTCCCGCCTAGACGCTGCCCTCCGCCTCCCTCCCTGCACTCAGATTTCACCCTCACCTCTCCACTGAAAGGCCCCTTATCAAGGTCATCTTGCCAAAGCCAACAGGCAGTTCTCTGTGCTTATTTTCACCGACATTTAGTGGACCTGTTCGACCCCATGACGCTGTGTTAGTCTGGCCTCCTCGTTCCTCCTTCCTCACTGGTCCGGCCTCATTCTCATGTTGCTTCTCTCCTCTGAGGGGTGCAGTTCCCAGGGCTGTCTTTGTGACCATTTCTCCTCTTTGTCAACTGGGTGACTTCATCCAGTCCCTCTCTATGTCTATGACTTGTGAATAAGGACCTCTGTGAAGCCCAGGCGTGCCCTATTTATGGCCCATTTGACATATCCACTTGGATGTCTCACACAGCTGAGACAGAAATATGGATTCCTCCCTACCCCACTGAGGCTTTCTCATTTTTGTAAACAACACTATCATTCACCTTAACTGCTCGGGCTACAACTTAGTCATCGTGCTTGAATCATCTTGCTTCCTCGTACCTCACTTCTAACCCACAATACATCCCATTGACTCTGCCTTCAAAATATGTCCTGAATACAACACTCTTCTTCTGCTCCAACTGCACTGCTCTGACTGAGCTCCATATAGCTCCGTCATCTCCTGCCTGGATGAATTTGTTGTCTCCCAAGAGGCCTCTCCTACTCCCACTTTTCCTTCCTTCAGTCCAGTCAGAATTGTGTTTCCAAGGTAAACAGGGTCTACGGCACTCCCGTGAGTGCCCACTGCATTGAGGGTTAAAGCTGCACCCGCACAGGTCAAGAGGGCCTCTCCGGTCTCATCTCCCTCTCTCTCCGTCTCCTTACGGCCCTCTTCTCTGTCCCTTGAACACACCACTCATTCTGTCTCAGCCTTACACTTGTTATTTCTCCTATTCAGAACATGTCCCCAGTCTTTGAACAGCTGCCTCTTCCTGTAATATCTTTGTGCCTCAAACTCAAAAGTGTTGCCTTCATTGAGAGATCAATCTGCTCTTCTCTGACAGGAGCGGTCTCCTGTTCGATCCTCTCGGTAGCTGGTATTTGGACCTAAATGCTTCTTCTGTATTGACAGTTTAGGGACTATCTCCTCCTGCTGGAATGTTACATTTACAGACCCGTTGGGTTCTTGCTGTACCCTGGGAAGGAAGTGTGGAGAGAATGAGGAAAAAGAGTCAAAAAGCTGGGGTCAGGTGGAGGCCCTCTCTCCTGAGTGAAGAAGAGGAACTGCCCAAGAACAGGAGAGCATTTATTTTATACCCTAGAGAGGTTGGTTAATTTCCACCTCGCTGCCCAGCAACCAGTTAACAAGCTACAACACCTTGTTTACATACTTGGAGGAGTTCCCTTGTTCTTGGAGCTCCCATGTTCTCGGGCTGGCTTAGTCTTGCACATGTAATTACTTTCCAGCCGCTCCCAACAGTTACATTCCTTGACAGCAAGGACCTCATTCATGCTGTACCCCTGGTCCTTGGAACAGTATCTGGCAATAGAAAGCATTATATAACCCAAAGCTCATAGACTCTGAGAAGACAGAAAAACTTCATCATTCATGATAATACAGTCTCTATACTTTCCCACTCCAGGACACCAAGTTGCAAGGAACAGAAACCTGATTCAGGTGGAATTAGGTCCTAAGAAACAGTAACAGAGAAGACCAGGAACACATCTCTGTCTGAGTCTGTTTCCCATGGGTATAACACCACACTCGAGGGTGGGTGACCCATGAGAAAGGAGGTCTCCTTATAGCTTTGGAAACTTAAGGGCACGGTGGCAGCATCAGCACGGCTCACTCTGGTGAGGACCTCACGGTAGGCAGCACCACAGAGGTGGGCGAGCCTGAGGGAGGAAGAGATTACATGGTGAGACGGGGAGCCGGAACGGGGAGGGGCACCCCGCTCCTTTATAACAGACATCTGCACGATCGCTAACCAGGCTCCCACTGTCACCCGTTCTGAAGGCAGCCCCCAGTCCCTAGTGAGTTCCCACTAGGCCCCACCTCTCTACGGTCCCATTACCTCCCAACACGGCCACCCTGGAGCCAAACTCCCAGCACATACACCCTTGGGAGTCAAACCACCTCCAAACCGGAGCAGCCTCTCTTCAGGCGTAGCCAGAGCCTCAAAGTACAATTCCAGAGCTGTTGTCTTTCAACCTCCTTCACTCTTTCAGTTCTGCTTTCCTTTAGGTTGGTTTCCCTTGCTGGCAGTGGCTTCTGCCATCTGTCCCTTGAACACACCACATTTAGTGCTTCTGAGCCTTTTACATCGAATAGCTCAGAAATCTCAGCAGGATGGCAGCTCCTTCCTGGTAGTTCCAAGAAGAATTTTAGAATTTATCTTTATGGGGCCAGTCTGGCTCATGAGTGCATTCCTGAACTCATCACTGTGTCTGGGGACCAAAGGTGCTAGTCAGCTGAGCCAAGTCACTGGCCCATTCACAGAGGGGAGCATGCACTTGGGAGTTGGTATCCTGGTCATCAAGGTTTGGGGCTATGGCAGGGGTGGAGGTGTCTCCTAGAGAAAACTACCATGCTATCGCCAGGGAAACAGATAAATGGGGGGGTCGTCCCATCCCATTATCTTTTCGTTTCAGACAAGTAAATCCTATTATTTAAATTGTGTTAGTACCAAAGAACCTATCACTTTGAAGCTTAAGGATGGAGAGTATATGATTGTTGCCATCTCACAGACAGCTAGTGACTTCATTCACCCCTAACCTGTGCCTGCAGGACACTTCCTAACCCCCAAGGGATCACCTTTGATCAGGCTCCTTTCAGTCAGCCAGTACTGAGTTTTATGACTAGATGATTGATTAGTACTCTGAAGTCAGGACCTTGGGTCAAAGTCTTGTTTCTCCCGTGTCCAGGTTTTAGTGCTTCTGAGCCTTCCTCTGAGAAGCTGTTGCCTCTCTGCACCCACAGTGTTTGCCTTTGCTACGCAGCACTGTTGTCTTCCTGATTTTATCCCTTGCCTCATTTTGCTGGGCTGCTCCATATCCCCAAACCTCCTGTGCCATATTCTTGAATGTGCTCTCTGGCCAGCCCAAAGCCTGCCTGCACTTCAGGCACTGTGCTTGCCAGTGACTTTTCCTTCATCCCAGCGGTGGATGAAGTCATCCTAGCTACTGTTCACTGCCCCAGAGAAGCCATGCGATCATACCACCATGTGTGCTAAGAATACACGGAAGGCAGTCTTAAAGAAATTGTCCTACGCAAAAGCCTCTCAGAGGGAGGCCATTCTTTAGTTTAAGACAGGACTGGACAATCTTTAAGCTGAAGGCATCCTCTTGTTGCCTGTTTTCCTGCAGACAGAAGACCAGGAGAAGAGCAGGTCCTACATCTCCTGATTGCTTTGCACAGGCTGAATATTCAGTAGCTCATCAGTTCCCCTTCCTTCCAACTTCATTTATTAAAATTGTGTTCTCCTAACTACTTCAGATGGTTCCTCCTGTTTGGTCTCTGCAATTATCTGTCCTGTGCTCTGGGGATGAGATCTGGAAACAAGGGCCTTGTAGTTTTTCCTCTGAGTCATAAACTTGGGGACAAAGTATCCCTTAAGATCCCAGTTGTCATTTCCTTTGCTTTGCTGCAGAAAGTCACTCCAGTGGTCAGGTGAATTCCTAAGCGGTGACCCTTTAGCACAACGGTTTTCATCCTAACCACTTAATCTTGGTTAAACCTATCTACTTGCACAAGCAGAAACATAAAGCTTATTTCTCTAGAGAATCTATGAATCAGACCTATAAGTACAGTCTGATTCCCACCAGAATATAAAAATCCTTCAGGACAGAGATTTTATTTGGTCACTACCTTACCTCCAATAATGTACCTATATCTGCACACAATGACTATGAATTCATTCATTCATTCATCCAACAAATGTTTACTCATACTTTTACTAAAGAGGGTGCTGTGTCAAGTGATACTTGAGATATGAGAGATAAAAACAAATAGCCAGAGTATTTCAGGCACTAGTAACTGAGCTGCCTTAAACCATCAGGGCTTTATTAGTGCACATTAAGTGGAAGCCCAAACTTAGATCAGCTCATGTCTGCTGAATCTACCATCTATGGCCAGCATTTTTCATGGCATCATCCTAAGACTTACTCCCTTTGGAGAAAAGGGAAGGAGGAGAAAAAGATCATAGCACAGCTTTTGTTAAAACTGAGATCTGCACAGGAGGGAGCGTGAAGCTTCCATGGGAATGAGAAAGACCCCTCCTAGAAGCCTGAAGCAGACTTGACTCTCAAGGGCCGGAAGTGGGTCACACACCCCCGCCTAAATCACAGGTTTACCCTCACCTGACACAGAGGGCAGGGTTAGCTTCTGCAGAAGCAAAGGGGCTGTGTGAGAGTAACTTGGTGGCAATTGTCCCAGTGAGAAATCAGATTCACCTAGGAGTGGTTCTGATCCTGAAAAGCTGTGCAAGTGTCTGGACATCTGTAGGTTTTAAAACCTGCACAGGTGGTTCTGATGAGAGCCTACACTGCACACCAGGATAAACTGAACAGGACTACCCCACTGGTGTGCAAATAAGAATTCAGCATAGTCTCTGCCATGGGAAATTTACAAGAAATATCAATTAAGAGATTTTTTTGAGGTGCATGCCTATAATCCAGCTCCTTAGGAAGCTGAGGCAGGAGGATTGCCAGTTCAAGGCTAGTCTGGGCAATTTAGCAAGAACTTTTCTCAAAATTTAAAAATGGGAAAAAAACAATAAAAGGGGAGGACTGTTGTAGCTCAGTGGTGCATCACTTGCCAAACCTGGTCCTGGGATTTTGCCATACACGCCAGAGGAGTTCAGAGAAAAAGCTCCCCACCAGCCGGAAGGTTGGGGACAGTTCCTGGGAGACAGTGGGACCTCTAAGAATGACTAAGCTGAGCAGACAACCAGGGGGATTCAGCAGCCAGAAGCGCCCAGCATGAGCCAGGGTGGGAGATGGAACATTTGTCACATTCATGTGTCACCCGTGTCAGAAGCAAGATGATCTCTGGTTTGTCACCACCTTAGTTCATCAGAAAGGGAAGTATTCTTGTTCCGGAGAAACAACTAGAGAAACTGAGGAGTGTTTCCCGAGCTCAGTGAGTCAGGGCTGTCTATCTGATATTCCTGATACTTTGCCGAAACTGTTCACCAAGCTTCTTCCTCTTTGAGCCCAAAGGGGATTTTAAGAGGCAACACTTGGGTTTTCACATATTTATGTTTTTAAAATCAGATACATGGAGTGGAAAAACCCTATGAGGTCACCTCTGTGCTCTACCCAGGCTGTGCAAAGGATACACAGTAATCTTCATAGACGAGGCATTTCAATTCTGCCTTGAAACCAAAAAAGATAAAACCTAATCAAATCTAGCTAGGCTGCAAAAGTGATTAAGAGGAAGGCTGGAAACAACCTGAGAGCAGGGAGAAAGTTTGTAAATTGGCTGGCAATTGGATTCCATTTAAAGATTCAATTAGTGACAAGTTCAGAACAGAGCTTCCTTTAGTCAGTGTATTAACTACCAGGCAGAGCCTGGGGGCCGGGGGCAGAGCGCAGAGGTGAGTCACGGCATTGGCTTGCTTGACCAGAATGGGCCAAATGTCACTTACTCACTTCGATGGATGCACCCTGTGCATAGAAATATGTGGATATTGATTTTTTTTTAAACTCTGCCATTACTCATGATGCTTGACAACTTCTTTTCCTTCTTTGGTATACCTCTGTTGGTGCTATCTCTGCTGCTTATAAATTGCTTTTTAGTGAACTCTGAAGGAGTCTCCCTCATGCTCAAGGGCAGAGTTGGCAACAGACATACAGTATAGAGCTTGGACTGTATAGGAAGAGTACCTCTCCCAGATCGCAAGAGCTCTTGCCCATGTCATGCAGACGGCGGGTTCCATCCAGGCGAGAACTCAAAGCTACTTAAGAGGAAGCTACGGAAAACAGGAGTGTGGCACTAGCTTCAGAAATGAAAACATATGCACACCTCTCCAGTAGGCATCATAATGTAATCTTTGCTAGAGAATGGCTATTGTCTGGGTGGGCGGCAGAAAAGAAAGAACACAGAAAGAGAGAAAACACCAGTCACAGAGGAGAGGACGGGCGGACGTGAGGGAGGGCAAGGCAAGAGCTGCTCCCAGGTCTGTGTCACCCATCTGTGGGGCACAGAAGAGGGAGCAGGGGTCAGAGGGCCGTGTGGGAGCGCAGGTGATGTGAGGCGACAGCTGTGGAGGCCCCCCCCTGCCATGCTAGAGATGGGGCTCATGGGGTCCCATCACCCCTGGTCTGAGAAGGTCCCTAGGTTTAGAGAAAATCATCTTCCTAGTGTTAACGATAGTCATCTCTTCAGTCTGGGGCTGGAATCAATTGCACTAATGACCTTAATATGATTGCAAATGAAAGAATGTTTTGGGGAAATCTAAGACTTACTCTGGAAAATGAGCTGCCTAAGCGTTAGAGGCAGGGGTCCTCGGACTATGAATGACAGGCATGAGCCCTAACCTACAGGAAGTAGTACAGAAAGCAAAGAGAGTGGTCTATCACCCACAGCTGAGGGAGCACAAGAACAGCTTTCCCTGTTTCTTCTAGAATTTCCTTTCTAGGACTCAGATCTCTTAAAATAACTATTATAACTCGGGCAAGAACATGAACAAACTAGGCACAGTGGTGCATGCCCGTCATCACAACTACTCAGGAGGCTGAGGCAGGGGAATCACTTGAGTGTAGGAGTTCTGTTCTAGCCTGGACAACATAGCAAGACCCTGTCCCAAGAGAAAAATTTTAAAAGTTCACCTGTGACTGCACCAGGATTTGGGGGACATCTAGACACAAACCGTAACATTCCTCTCACAGTACCATTGCCTTCTTCCAAGTGTCAGCTCTTTAGCTTCTAATTTGGTCATTTTTTCCACGTCTTTCGGTCATTTTTTTCCCTCTAGAGTTTATCATTGTTAGTTGCAGATGAGATAATTCAATATGAACTACTCTGCTATTAACAGACATGGAATTTCAGGTACTCAATAAATATTTGTTGAATGAATTGAAGTATCTGTTAGACTCTCCATGCTGGTCTCTAACCCTGGCGCCCTGGGGCCTTGGCTCTCTCTTGCGCGCTCTCTCTCTCTCTCTCTCTCTCTCTCTCTCTCTCTCCCCCCACTGCCTCCCTCTCTGTCTCCTCTCTCCCTCCCAGCTCCAGCAAGCCTGCTCATGGAAAACCTACTAGTTTCCCCAAATCTATGTACACAGATATTTCTTCCAAGAGTCCTGACATTTCCACTGGAGCAGCACGTACACTCCCACCTTAGAACCCACACCTACCGTTCCCTCTGTGCGGAATGGTTTTCCACCACATAACCGCAGGCTTCTCAATTCTTACTCCCTTCAGGTCTCAGCCTCAAAATCAATTTTTCAGGGAAGCTTTCCCCATCATTTGCTACAAAATGAAGAAACCCATCATGTCCTTTTGTACCTTCCTCACTCTATTGTTCTGCTTGGCATTCACTGTGGAGCTATTACAGATCTGCTTTTTAAAATGTAAACATCTCCACATTTTTGTTTTAAAATTATGTTTGGACATTTATTACAGTGTCCTGTCTTATTTCAAATGTATGTATATTTCACTGTAGATAATTTTAATTTAAAATTAGAAATAGCTCATAATAGCTTATACAGTGCTCACAGCATGAAGATCTGTCCTAAGCCATTTGCATTTATTTACTTGCTGTCTTGTGCTGCTTTATCAAGTAGTTGCTATTATTTGTAGTTTTTGGATAAAAAAGTAAGGTACTGAGATGTTAAAGAATTTGCTGGATGTCACACAATGAATGGGTGCTGTCTAGACTCTTAGAGCCCTGACACTTTTGGTCAGGTTTGACTGTTACAATGTGCAATGTAAACCTCACTGGGGATTCAGAGCTAGATATCCCTCTTTTTAAAACATAACCTATCCATAAGTACTACTGAAGTAGCACTTAGACTGCCTACTTACACCAAGCAGGATTTAGCTAGGAAGAAGTTAAGAACACTGCACTTTGTGATCACAAACAGAATTCTACTTTTTAGGTTGTAGTTTGTTTCATATTATGAAGTAAACCAAATGTTGAATGATAAAGAAAAACGATCTGAACTCTAAAACATGAAGAACAGTGGAGAAAAAAAATTAAAAAGAACAGTGGAGAAACTTCTCAGGCATACAGAGGACTACATAATTTAGCCTCAAAAAGGAAACATCACAGAACTTTATGGCTTTAAACCTAGAAAGGACCTGTTGCATAATTACACCAACACTTCTCTTTACAGGAAAGGAAGCTGAAGCTCAGAAGAGTTGGAAGATTAGACCAAGTTCCCACTGAGAGTTAGTACAGGAACTTCTGGTCCATGCCTGAAGATTGGCACAGCCTCTGCAAGCCCTGTTTAATGCTCTCCTGTTGTGCCTTTTCACACAATGACACCCTACGCTGGTTGTTTACATTGAGCAGACAACAGTTACTCAAACTCCCTTTGTGTACACAAAGGTGTGGGGTTAAATCCTTTTTGGCCATCATAAGGTCAGTCAGAAAAAGAATCCAAGTTAGTAGGGGGAGGAAGCAAAAGAAAATAATAGCAGACTGAAGTTGCCATAATAGGAAATCCCATGGAGCCTTTTCAGTGCTGTGTCCCTAGCACTTAGAAAAGAGCCTAGTATGGCATAGGTGTCCGATAAACATTTATTAAAAGAAATTTGAAGCTACTTGAAGAAATCATGGGTGAGGCAGGAACACTACTATTCACAGGTATTTGACAGAACAAGAGCTATAAATGGACAAAACCTCAGAGGCCAAAGAAAATGAATCCAGGGAAATAATGTCACAAAGGCCACCCCAGGACTTTCCTTGGGGAAGATGTGTAATATCACACAGGCCCAGTGAGGTGAGAACTGCTGACGGGTTTCCTATCTTTGAGAGTTCACAAGGTCGTGATGACTTTGTGGACAAGTCATCTCAGCGATGCAATAGGAGAAGGAAACCAGGCCACAGTGGGAGGAGAAGTCGCAGCAAATACAAACATAGGGGCAAAGGCTGGGAGAAGGGGCTCCAAAAGGGAGGCAAGATGCAAGCAAAAGAATGACCGAATAACGAGAGAGAGAAGAATGCAGGGGATGCTGGGCTCAGCCTCCTGGAGGGTTTGCCTTGGGCAGGAGAAAGACTTCACTCTTTGACTCCAAGACACCAAGACACCAAGGAGAGGAAGAACTTACTACCTGTCGATTTAGAGTGAGGGCTGCTATAGTGGTTTTACTGGTTATGTTCTGTGCGCAAAGCCCTGGCTGTGGAGGTTCTGCTCTCCAGGTCATAAGCCCCGTTGCAAGGTCACATCTATTCTATTTGGAGAAAGAAGCACCATTTACGAACATGGTATCCAAGCCATGCCTCTCTGGTGTCACATCTGCTGGAGGAGGGGAATCTTTCCCCAAAACTTACAGAACTGGCCTTATATAGAATTTAAATATTTTTCAGGTAGGTGCCAGTGAGGACCGTTATGAGGTTTTTATTTTCTCTTCCTCTTTTTAAGCATATTAAATGTATATTAAACAAACAATATTTTGGACACGGTGATGAGCCTTCTATGTAGCCTCATTCTCTGATCCCAATGCCTATCCAACTTCCCCAGAGACAACCATTGTCTTGAATTTGAGATTTTTCACTCTCCTGCATGGTCTTCTACTTCTATTATACATGTGGTCCTATAAACATAATATATTGGCCTGACCTTAAAATTTGTCTAAGTGGTCTTCTATTGCACATAGTACTCCACAGTGGCTTCTTTTTTGCTGAATATTGTTTTTGAGATTTATCTATGTTAATACATGTACTTCCAGTTCATTTGCATTTGTTTCATGTAATACCCCATTCAATAAATATGCCAACTTTTTCCTCCATTTTGCTGTTGATAGACATGCAGGGTATTGCTTTAAAATTTTTATTTTTAAAATCAAAGCTGTAATAAGCCTTGGATGTCTCCTGATTAGGTAGACAAGAGTGTTTCTCAGAACAGGATTGCTGGGTCCCGAAAGTGCCCACCTTCAACTTTCCTAGTTAATGCCGACTTGCTCTTCAAAGTGAGTTGTGCTCCCATTAGACATTTGTGAATGTTAATATCTTCTGGGTTTTTCCCCAGACTTTAAGTTTTTTCCCATCAGAAGGGCTATAGTTTTTAGACAGTGACCTATCCTTGGTTATGCATAAGTTTGAGACTTTTTCATGTATTTATCAAGCCTTTGGGGCTCTTTCTTTTGTAAAATATTCTTCTCTTTCTTCTACTTTTCATTATTTATGTTTTCTTTATACACAGGATTTAAAAAATCATTATTATTATAATTACTAATTCTTTACTGCAAATATCTTATGTCTGTAGCTTATCTTCAAGTTTAGAATGATGCCTTTGGTTGTACACATGAGGTAAATGTCAGTGGGGTCATTATTCTATTCTATTTTCTGTTGCTACCTTACTGAATAAAAGAGACTGGGTTATTTCTAAAAGTAAACCTAGTCTTGCTGGAGGTTGGGCAGTCCAAGATTGAGGGCTCACATCTGGTGCATCTCCTTCCTGCCAGTGGGAACTTTCTGTAGAGTCCCATTGCAGCACAGGGCATCACATGGTGGGGGGCGGCATCCATGCAAGTTCGACTGGCTTTTATAACACACCTACCCTTGGGTATAGCCATCATCCCATCAGTTCATGAGGGCAGAACCCTTATGATCTCATCATCTTTCAAAGGTCACCTGGTCCCACTTCTTAACATCACACAAGGGGGATTAAATTTCAGCTTGAGTTTTGGTGAAGACATTCAATGTCACTGTCACATTTTGTATGCATGAATCAACATGAATAATTTTTAGGTGCCTGTGCTGGGGTGAGGAGGTATCTACAGAAATTCTTGCCAAGTGACCTTTATTTTCTCTGTAAAGTAAGATGGGAGGACAACTCTTAAGAGACAGTTGCAGAATCCCCGAACTTCCTCTTTCAGTCAACTTGTATTAACTGAGCCTACACCAGATCCCTAGACTTCAGAGTTGGCTAGGGCAGGTAGGGGAGGAGAATGAGACAGGGTTTCATATACGGAATTCTGCCTTACTAAAACCTGCCAGCAGAGGTCTAATAAATATTAGACTGTGCAACTCTGGTGTACTGCAGTAGAAACTCACAGGACAGAGAGATGGGGTAGAACTAACTCTCTTATCAGAGAAGACTATGTCAACTTTGTTGACTTCCTACGAACTTAAGAATCACAGTGTTAGCTGCAAGGAAATGCAACTAAATATGGGCCCATCCAAGTGAAGATCTCTCTGCTGAAGGTCTCATAGCTAGTGAGAGGCAGAATCCATACTAGAACTATGGGCTCCAGTCAAGTGTGCTATTTTACCTGCTAGTCAAGAATGCTGACATGTCTTCCTTTGGTCATAAAACAGAGAGCTGACAATGATGCAAAATGAAAACACACATAAGGGAAAACAGACCATCAATAACAAGCCTAAAAGCTCATGACCATCTAATCTACAAACTGTTGGAAGTGGCCATCATCTTTACATCAATTCGTCTGACTTATGAGGCTACATGGAAATACATTACCCTCATGTTTGTCTCCCAGGTGATACACAAACCAGTACAGTGACTTAAGCTAGGACATTTTACAAGTTACAGAAAAAGGGAGTAAATTAACGTGGGCTCTGTATAAACTGCAAGAATAACGTGCAGGTCTATAGAGCCACTTTCTCATCTCAGTTACATGAATTTTGTCCTTGTCCTGAGTGTCTGATTAATTGGCTCTACTTCATTTTGCCTGTAGAGAAAACGCTAAACTTGGGCAGCTAATTGGTAACACTGAAAAACTAAGCCAGAAATATATTGATTAAATTATTCATAGTCAAGCTACTCTTACAGTCCTCACTTTTCCTATCTACATCCTTACCAGCACATATAAGAGAGTAGAAACCACTTCCAACCGCCTGTGAGAGACAAGCTGTAGTCACAATCAAAAGTTCTCTTCATTACCAAAGTGTGAACACCTTATACCTTACCATGGTAATACATTTCTGAAGAAATTAAAATGATATATGCCAGTGTAAGAGAAATATCATAACACAACTACAAGAAATCTTTGGAGTATTCACCAAAATCAAATAAAATGTTCACTGATAGTATAAATAAACCTTCTCTGTGTTTTCAAGAAGACTAGTTCTCAGTGCAACTAGTAATACACTACAGAAGACGCAGCAGTGCCGGGCACACCTTCTCGGGGCTGAGGGTGAGAAGGACAGGATGTGATTACTGCAGCTTGGATATGATGCTTGGAGGAGGCTGGTTCTAAACACCAATAACTCAGGGATCTCCTAATAGGGGTAAAATGGCTCAGGGTACAAAAAGAAACTAGCTGTGAAAGCTGGGGTGCTGTCGCCATGCCCATCTGAACAGACTCTGCTTCCAGGCAGGAAATCAGGGAAAGTCATGCAGGGTAGAGGAGACGCTAGAAGCCGAGGCAGTAAGGGGCGGAGGCAAAGGGCAGCTCTGCACGTGGACTCTGTCTCCCGTGCTAAGGCTGGGCCCTGTCTCTGCTGGGCTTACGTGGTAGGCTAGCAAGTAGAGATTTTAATGTATACGTTCAGCCATGCCTAGACTGGTGCTTACAATCAATCAGCTCAATCTGGCAGCAGCCGAGAGTGGAGGATGGGAGGGAATCCCATTCGCATGCTACTGCATCAAGCTAAGTGAGAAATGCTAACTTCCTACTCTGCGGTCCTGCTGCGGAGGGAGGAGACACATCCAAAAGACTTTCAGGGGCCACTGGAATCAGTCAAAAGATGGTAAGGGGAAAAGTGATTCTTTCGGCTGAAACTAGAAAAAAATAGGAAGAATATCAGTGTTAACAGAATATTAAAGAAGCCAAGGTCAGACAAAAACTTAAAAATCTCTTTAAATAGACAATCATCCATGTACTACCTGTAAAGCGGCTATTTTCAGAAAATAATCACTTATCCACGCTTTTTTAAATATAATACTCCAGTGGTTTCTCACGTAGTGGAGTAAATAATTACCAAGCATACAGCGTTCTTCAACAAAGCAAATGCTTAATCTTCACACCTGAGATGCACATGTATAAGCAAGTTCTTCTACAGCATAAATATACATCAGAAATCCATCAGAACCAAACATGACATTATCTGCAGGAGGTGTCCAGCATTTTTCCATTAGTTTTATTTAGTGCGAGGAAAAAAAGATGAGAAGGTGGAAACAAGGTTAGGAACTATTCACAGTTTCTAACACGGGAAGCTTCTGCAAGGGGAGCAGTGTTCAGAGAAACCAAAAATAAGAGCGATATGAGAGAAGAAAGCAGTCTTCCCACCCGTAGCGACTGGGGTGTGCAGGGACCGGGGTGGCGCAGTGCTCAGACTGCCCGCCTCACCCGCGGAGCTCTCTCCCAGCAGAGGACAGCTCTGGGCTGAACTGCTCTCAGCTCCTGATCAACTGATCAATCCATTAGAAAAGGGCAAGAATAAAGCTCTGGCCTAGACTTCAGGGGTTCGGGTGTTTCTGAGGGGCCATCCTAGCTCCAGAGCGCCTTCCGTGGAACTAAGGCCTCCACGGTAAATGCACAGTAGCTTCCTGTCCCCCCACCATCCCTCAAGGGCACTCACTCATAGACCTTGCACATAGAAATCTCAGCCCTTTTCCCAGGAAATCCAGCCCACAAAAACCCACCAGGACCACAAAAAGCCTTTAACGAGCAGTAATTACAGAGATGAGGGTGTCACTATACAAGTACTATTAAATGTACTGGGTCTAAAAAAGTAAAAAATAAATGTATTGGAAGGAGCCATAGTTCCTATTTATGTTCTAAAGTTAACAGCACAGAGATGTAGACAACGTACACCACACAGTCTACAAGGCTTTAGACATAAAGGAATTTGCAAAAGTATTAAAGAATCACAGCAAGGACAGATAAAAATATGTACATTAAAACTACCTGCAGTTGCTCACTTAGATTTTCAGTTTTTGGGTCAGTAAGTCATACATCCATACACTGTTTTTCTGTTTGTTTGTTTTCCTTATCCCTTCTCCCCGGAAGCTGCCTGGCAATGTTTCTTTGATAAAGCTCCATGGCTGGGGAGGGAGGGTGTCTGAAAATGAACAGATGCCTGGATCCTGACTGCCACCTAATGGAATCTTCAAGTATTAAGGCCTCCATTCTGTAGTTGTTTTTCCAATGGTGGACATATCAATAAAACAGCTAAATGTAGCCATATCGGACTATGAGTCGCTCATCTTGAGAGGGCAAAACTCTGGCGCTTGCTCTGTTTTTTTGTAAATGGTGGCACACACCAATGATCTCAGGATTCTGGGAGGCTGAGGCAGGAGGATTGCAAATTTGATCTCTCTGGGCAATTTAGTGATTTAGCAAGACAATGCCTTTAAAAAATATATTATTAAGAAAAAAGCCTGGATGTGTACCTCAGTGCAAGGGGCCTCGGTTCAACTCCCTAATACTACAAAAAAAGTACTCAACTGCCTTTTTTTTCTTCCTTGCATGTGAGAAGGCATATCGGCCTCTACTCAAGGTTGTTTGCATCAAAAGTCTTCAACAAAGACTATTCTATTACCCACTGTGCAATAAAAGTGATGGGAAATGTTTTTGCTTGTTTTCTCCTTTTTTCTAAGATAAATAAACTGGAGGCATCAATGAATGCGGGGGTGGGAGATGCTCAGATAAAAAAGATACTTTTAGGGTCTTTGAGGCAGAAAAATCCAATTAACTCTGGATTTAAAAGGCTGTGGTGAAGCTGGGGATGGTGGAGCACTCCTGTAATTCCAGCGCTCCGGGAGGCTGGGCTTGTGAAGTTGGTCCCAACTCCTGGATTTCCCTCAGCTCTGCCGCTCTTCCTCACCATTCCAGGCACACACCCCGAACCTGCTCTCAAAGGTGTTCCAGCCGGGCCACGGGTACTTCCCCCCAGCTTTTTCCTTTGAAAGATGTCAAATGTATAGAAAAGTTGAAAGACTAGTACAACGAGCAATTATATATCTACCGTCTAGATGCAATGACTGTTAACATTTCTCTCTGTCCCTCTCTCTGTCCCTTTCTGTGTTCACATATACGTATTTATATGAATTATGTAAAATTTCACATATTTTTGCCAAACCATTTGAAGGTAACTTGCAAATGTTAGGACACATTATCCCTAAATACTTAATTTATGCACAAGACATTCTCCTAAGTAATCATAAAATAATTTCACATCTAATAAAATTAACAATAATTCATTATCATCTAATAAACTAGTCCATATACTAACGTTCCCCTTCTATAGCCTTATTTTTCCAAACCCAGATCCAGTCAAGATACATTCATGGCATTTGGTGCTTGTGTCTTTTTGTCTCCTCATGTAGAACAGTCCTCCAGTCTTTAATGACACTGGTTTTTGTTTTAAGAATTTAAGTCCATTCCCTTATTGAATGTCCCACATTCTGGATCTGCTTATCCCCACCTGGTCATTCTAATTCTTCCACAGTGGCTGTACTGCCCGTGAACTGGAAGTTGTGTAAAAGGCTTAGTTATATTAAGGTTAAGCATCTGGGCAAGGTTCTGTCACATGTGACACTGTTATGTCGTGTTCTACCAGATCAACAGACAAGTGAAGTCAGGTCATCCCACAGAAGTGGCGCTACATTTTATCGCTGTGTTAAGTCAGTGACTGCTGAATTTCTTCATATTGAAATGTATTTCCTGTTTGTAATTATTAAGCACTCTGTGGTGCATGACACTTGACCTGTATGACCCCTTGATTCTACGTACCTATCCTCCCTTTCCCGACCTACTTTCACCAGGGAAGTTTTAGCTTTTTTGATAAGCCTTGTTTAAACCATTTTAAATTGCAAATGCTGAAGTTTGCGATTTTATCATCCTATTTACCTTTAGTGGCTACATTTATTTCTTCTACAAAGAAAAACTCTATTCCCCATGATTCATTTCGAGTATCACTCTGGATTTTAAAAAGTGCATTCAGTGGCTTGATAATCTATTATAGTTATTACTCTTTTTAATTGAAGAAATGTGGCCAAATAGGTTCGTATTTGGCCAGTGGAGTTCCCTAAAGCTGGGTTGTGTGGGCTTTTAACCTCCTATTAGTTTTGGGATACTTCCTTACCTTCTGAAATGTGTTTCAGTCTTAACTTTGCGCTTTTGTACATTCTGGACCTGAGGTCCAAAATCATCCATTTTTCTATGAAATGCCATTTCCTTTTTAGTGGGGAATGGTAGCTAGATACTAAAATATGGGCACCCTCTATTGGGGTGACATTATTTCTGAGAAATATATATTAATGTAATTCTAGCTGACTGTGGTAGCACAGGTATATCATCCAAGTACTCTGTAAAGCTAGGCCATGAAGATCACAAGTTTGAGACCAGCCTGTGCAACTTAGCTAGATCTTGCGCCCCAAAACAAAAAGGACTGCATACGTAGCTCGGTTGGAGGGCCTTGGGTTTAATCCCCAATACTGCCTCCCTAAAAAGATTCTAACTGAAATTTGATATCAGAGGGTTTTTTAAATTTTTGTTAAATTTTGTTTAAAGTTTTGTTAATTTTGTTTTTTAATTTTTGTTTTGGGGTGAGTTTTTGGTTGTTTTTGTTTTTCAGTGCTGGAGATTGAATCCAGGTCCTTGACCTACTAGACAAGAGCTCTAGTACTGAGCTGCACCCCCAACCCATCAAAATCACATTATCAAAATTACAGTACAAAAAAAAAAATTACAGTACAAGTAGCAATAAACATGCGATATTTGAGAGATGCTTGTTTGGGTTTTGTGCTAAAATATATAGCATAAAAAATGTAGAGAGTACAGGTTGAACATAGTTAATGTGAAAATCCAAAGTCTGAAATGCTCCGAATCTGAAACTTGATGCCCCAAGTAGGAAATTCCATATCTGACTTCATTTCACAGGTCACAGTCAAAATGCAGGTGCACTAAAAATACTATTTAAATCACCTTCAGGCTATGTAGATAGGTGTATACGAAAATAATTGATTTTCACATTTCAACTTGCATTCCATCCCCAAAGTATCTCATTTCATTAGGTATGTGCAAATATTCCCAAATCCCCTGCCTTCCAAAAACAACAACAACAACAAACAAACCAACCCAGAATTCCAAAATTGTCTGGTCCCAAGCATTTCAGAAAAGGGATACTTAAACTCTACTCTTAAACGCTGCATTTCAATAGATCTAAAGACTATGACTGCTATTCCTCAACCTTCTAAAGATTGAGGTTATAATCTTTTCCTGAATAATGAAATCCTTATCTACTTTTAGTGGCTCATTTTCTTGTCCTTCACTGGTATAGTTTTCTGTTCTTTAGAGACATAGACAAAACACAGAATAAGTGAAAATATGGTAAGACTAACAAGGCAATACAAATTTAAGTAAATTGCTATGACTCATAAATAGACGGGCACCTGCACTGATGGTTTCCTCCCCATCAATCTTAAATTGATGATGCCACCTATGAATCACCCCACGTTATGTATTCAATGCACTGTACTCCAAAATACTCAAACACAAAAGAGCAAGTCCTGTGCAAATCTCTATGAGACATTCAAAATTCCTCTTATGACTAAAGAAAGCCAATGTTATAAGCAATTATTATGACTATGTATACATCTATAATTCATCACTTTAGGTATTCATTGAGATATGGGGAAATGTGGTCAGGAATGGACACAGCGAAAGTTAAGGAATAGTCTCCTTTTTGACCAACATATATTATTTACTGTATGCTTTACTTTAAGGTAGGTTGGCCCATGTCCAAAGGCAACAGCTATAATTTTATTCAGTAGCTCTTTAAATTTCAAATTGAAAGAAAGTAGCTGTATATTGTGATGACAATTTGTAGTCTATATTTTATTTACTTACTGGGTTTCATTAAAATAAATACCAAGTTTAAGGAACTAAAGGTTTTAGATACTTCTCTTTGTTTTCTTTATTTATAGAGTTGGGGAGTAAACCCAGGTCCTCCCACATGCTAGGATACTGACTGTTCTTGAAGCAGGACTAACTTGAATATGAATATTTTAAGAAAAATCACTGAATATAGAGTTTGACATTTCAAAGGATGTGGCAAGGCAGAAAGCCTGTTTGAAACTAGCACTCTTAGTCAAAACTTATTACTTGCTCCAGTTTTGTGTAACACCACAGCATCATAGAAATTAAATGAATACATGTAAAGTGTTTAGATGTTGTCTGGTACATACAAATGTAATCATCTCTTCATGAGAATTAAAATTCAATATGCTTTTCTTTATAAATCTGTTACCTATATGGAGAGATTAAAAACAATCCTGAAAACAAAACTACCAAGATGGTCTATTCATCTATATTAGAACATTTAACAATTACTGTATCTCCCTATTTTCTGATCTAGGAGGTTCATAAAAAATTCTTATTTGAGAGCTACTTTACATGGCTGTAAATGAAGACTTCTCTGAGCAGCAGTTCTTAAAACACAATTAGAATAAGAATGGTGTCAAAACCCATGATTTTAAACAAATCTCAATCCAAGGAAAGGCACACCCTTTTTGGTTTTAACTGTAGCTGCACACCAGTGCCCTCTGCATTTTCGATTCTTGCACGTTGCTTTCCATCCCAATCACACCTACAAACCGGACCCAGATTCCCATCTTCACAGGTTACCTGACTCACTATTCAGACTACACGTGGGTGCATGGAGAGGAAGAGAGAGGGCTCTTTCTGAAGACAGCTAGGATCTAAAACATGCTTCCACAGTTGTATTTGACAGCCTTCTTCTGGGTCCAGCAACAGAACCCCTCCAAGGGAGGTTCTTTCCAGGCATCCCCACAGCTTTTGTTTCAGGTCTTTATCTACTTTTTAAAAATTGAAATAAATTTATAAACATGGTGGAGGGGAAAGTGGAATGTGAGGGAGGAGTCTGGCCTGCGTTCAAACTTCTTGACAGCTCTGGGCATCAGTATAGAACTCGTACATATTGTACTATTACATACATCATGAGCGTTTTTGAACATAAATTCAGAACACTCTGCTTATCATCCAAGACTATTAAGTTTGAAACTGTTCCCCGTTTTAGGTGAGATTTACCTAATCAATTTAATTAAAACCAAGTACTGTAGTAACAAATAGATTTTAAATCGATCAATCTCCAATAATTTCAGCTACAACTCAATTTTCTCTTGCTACTAAAGCTTTTATTATATCGAACCGAGGTTCTCTAGTTTGAGTGGACACCGGAATCAACTAAAAGGCTTGCAGAAAAAGACTGCTGGGTCTACCCACTGAGTTTCTGGACCCAGCAGGTCAGGGATCGGACTTAATATGCATTTCCACTAAATTTCCAGATGACTCAAATGGGGCAGAGTCGAGGACTACACTTTGAAATCCATTGGTATAAAGGCTGCATCGAACGTTGCTCCTCCCACAACCTCACCGAGATTACTCGGCGGGTGACCTCATCAACCCTAGAAAACTACCCAGAAGCTCCCAGTTCCAAACCGGAACTGAGGTTTGACTCATCTGTATTACGAAGCCGGCGCAGATCAACTACGCAATTTCCTTCCTATTTGGCCCCGCCCACTTCACCTCCCTACGCAAGGTAAAGAGCGCCGTGAGTCACGTGACCCGAGGAGCGTCTCGCGGTAGTTTATCTCTCGCGATACCTTGCTTGCCTTGTCTTTTTCCTCCTTCCGTCGCCCGGCTTTCCTCCCCTCCCCCTCACTGCCGACGGAGTTCTTCCTTTTCCGACTGAATCGCCTTCTCCAGGAGATTTTTTTCTTTTTTTTCCCCTACTGTTGCTGCGTCTGCTACCACCGCCGCCACTGGGCCCATCTGCCCCGACCCCTTCCCACCGCCCCGCCCCTAGTCCCACGCAAGGTAACAAACTCTGTGAGGGAAAGTCAGGCCTCTCCGGGCCTCGGTCGCTCCCGGCTCGAAGCGGAGGCCCGAGGCCGGGGAGCCAGCCTCGTCGGACAGGTCTGGGCGCCGGCACTGTACTTCGGAGGCCCCGCTCCTCTCCCACCCGGAGAGGGCGCCGGCCCCGGCCGTGGCGGCGAACGCGGCCGCCCCGGAGCAGCGGTGCGGAGCCGGGCCGGGCGGGGCGGGGGCTCCGCGCAGTCCCAGGAAGCGGGGGTTGCGTTTCTAGCTCCAAAATAATCGGCAGAAAAAAAAAATAATAATCGGCAGAGTTGTGGCGGGCTCTGAGGTGGTGGGTGGCTGGGAGGAGAGCAGCTGGGTTTGCTTTAACCCTTGGAGTCTTTCCAGATTCCAGGCTCTCTTTGGACGGGAATTTCGAAAAGACCCTAGGACGTCCCGTATGTTTGCTTAGAAAAACAATTGCTTAGGAAAACAATTTTTATGGTGTGGTATTCAGCTGTATTATATTTTCCCCAGATGTCAGAGGATCTAGCAAAACAGCTGGCAAGCTACAAAGCTCAACTCCAGCAAGTAGAAGCCGCATTATCTGGAAATGGAGAAAATGAAGATTTGCTAAAATTGAAGAAAGATTTACAAGTAAGTATGGGTAGACAATTGTTATGGTTGCTTAAAAAGAATGTTGTGTTTTTCAAATGATTTATTGTTTGGAATCCATAGGTACTCAGAGTACCTTTGTAGGAGGCTGGGCTGCCCCCCATGTGTATATGTAGACGCTGAGGCTTGTAGAGAAAGAGTTGCTTCCCCAGTGTGTATACAGCAATATGAATGAAACACTGTAGTTATGAAAACCTTGTGTGCTCCTGGGATTTTAAAATCAGGAGTTGGTTTTGAAAGTCTCAAAATTTCAAGAGAATAATCTTTATAACGGAACATGCCTTTATTTTCAAGAGTTGGTAAGGGAAATGAAGTTCAATATTAAAGGAGAAAAATATAACCTAATTAAGATTCTTTCAAAGTGTGGCTTTTCTCTTCAAAGCTAGTGGGTTACACCTTGTATTAAAAATACAAAACAAAAATATCTAAAGAGAAAATGTTTTCTGTATTAGTGTTATATAGTTATTTGAAGTTAAGACTAAGTTTTTACAGCGCAAATGTTGGCCCTTGCTGAATTGAGTTGATGTGGTAAAACAGATCTTTTTGTCATGGAGATTTGAGTAAGTATAAAACTTTTAAACTGCGCTGGGGTTTCAAGACAAATACAAAGCCATGATTGTAAGTATCTTGTTTTCAGGACAGCAAGTTAAGAATGACACCATATACAGTTCATGAATACTACATGTATATGATTTTTCATCTTGAGAACTTAAAATTTGGAACCATATTTTTAAGTTTCCAGGGTGTGTTCCTGTCTCTCTACTGATTCTTTATCTTGTCCAAATAATATTTCCCTTTATCTTCCTGTTGCACATTAAAACTGTCAGGTTTTAGGGCTATTACAACTGCAAACAAACATAATTTAAGTAAGTTGTATAGTTGGGATCCTGAAAAAGCTCTTGTGAGCATCATTAAAAGTGAGTTGAGTATTCAAATTCTAGGTTTAAGATAAATTTGCAACAGTATGTTATTTTTAGAAGCTCTAAGAATCTGAACAGGATCCCTTTTTCAGTATGTAGAAGCTAGTTATGTGGGTTTCAGTATGTTGGTCAGTGAGAGAAACAAGGGTGTTTTGAGGACAAATTCGCTTGTCTGAGTCCTTTCATTACAAATTCCGGGGTGGTTCACTCCTGCTGCATTCATTTGATCTGCTCACATGTCCTGTGAATGTGCACTAAAGGGGAGGTGACAAAGGCAAACTGGCTTCTTCAGAGAGAGACGGTGCATCTCCCTTTATCAGCTTGAAAGCAGCCCTGTTCTACTGTGAAGAAAACATTGTATGCCACTGTTTTATACTGTATATTGCTTCCTTGGCAGTGGGAGGGAGAAGTGTATGTGGAACTGGTGGAGGGGGAGTTGAAGGTGGAGTTTGAAATAGCATTGTTAGCAGGTATTTATAATATTTTCTAGAATAAGTTGTTTTTAGAGTCTGGGCACAGTGTCTTATATGCTCTGTAGTGGAAAGTGTTGCAGGGAGAAACTTGTGGTAGAGAACATTTAGTACCTGAAAGGTGGTAGGGTTCAGTTAATGACCTGAGAGTCATTCACAAATACTTTAACCGTTTAGAACAACACTGTCCCATGGAACTGTCTGTAATGATGGAAGTGTTCTTTTCTGCTGTCCAATGCCACAGCCACTAACTGTATGTGGCTATTTGAAGTACAGCTGTGGGGAGTGAGGAGCTGAATTTTTAATTTTATTGTATTACATGTAGCTACATATTAGGACAGAGATTTCTAAAAGCTTAAGTGCTAATACCTCAGATGGTGATAACAGAATGTTTGGTTTGCTTGATTAATTTATCTCTTACTGTATCATGAGGGGAAATTTTTGATTTTTGGTTACTAGATAAAGGTTTGTTTTGAACTGAAAACAACTCAAAGATGGAAAGCATTTTCTTTTTTTAGAAAAAGGAAACCATTTTTAAAAGATTTTTAAGATAAAATTCTGAAAAGCATTTGGCTATATGATTCCACCAAGTAATTGTCTCTGCTGAGACTACCGCTACAGACTCTTATATTGCTTTGTGTCCTTGCCCCCCCGCCCCACTTTTTCTTTCTGTGATGTATCTTGTGCCGTAGGCATTTAATTCTGCCTGTTACTTTTGGTGAAAAGTCTGCTCGACTGTGGCTTCCTTATTTCATATTTTTGGACCACTGTATGATTTCTTATTTTGTGTTCGCCTTATGGAATCTGTCCTTATTCTGGTTACTAATATGTTTGCCTTTTGCTTATTATATGTCCTGAGTTTTTTCAGTGGCTTCTCTTTTTCCAGTGGCTTTTTTTATCAGTAAGGTTTCCTATGTTCATTGCTTTTATGTACTGTTTTACATGTAGAATAAAGTTATTCAGGAGGCAGTATATTCATTTAATGAAGTCTTAACTGCCTGTCTTTTTTTTCCCACTTAAACAGTAGGGGAAGTAAAATCCACGCTAGGTAATCCCAAGGCAGTCTATGATAATCAAAAAGATAGTCAATTTATTAGGCTGTTTTGCTAAATAAACTGGTTCTAAAGGAGGCAGGGGTCAAGTCACTTGTCTCATATATTACAGTGGCTCTCTGCATCCCCGAAACGCCTTCCTTCAGTAAGCAGAGTGCTTGAGTGCACCCCCTTTGACCTGCTGATATGTAGATCACAACACCTGATGCTTCCTGGAATTGCCGGTTACTGTAACTGCTGCCCATCTGTCAATGAAGGAGCAGTTTCAGAACTCAGACTTGGGGGAGGAAAAGTAATTAATGGTATGTACCTTTAAGAACCCCCTCATACATAAAATAGCTTTTCTAATACTTTGGTCCATGTGCACATGTAAAGAAAAAAAAAATTACAGGGTTCTTCATAGTTTTGCTAGGAGGGGTCTGTAAAAGCATGGCAGGGTAAGAGGACATTAGGAAAAATGCTCTGGATTTTATTTTTTATGAAAAGGATCATTTCAGCTTAGGCCTCCGAAAATTCTTTGTAATATGCACAGCTTTTCAGGACCCTTTTCTCTGGTGAAAATACATTCCCTTATGAGGATAGTACGAAAATGTCCTTTCTTAAAAGAGAAAGTGTTCTAAATCTGAGGCTCCAAACCCAAAACTTGTGCGTGTGCTAAAAAGTTAAATGATCCTTAATAGGATGTGGACGTATTTAATGATGGAATTTTGTGGGTGCTTGAGTCAGGCTTAGTGGATTACATTCACAGCTCAAAAAGTGGTCAGCAAAAACAAAACTAGATAATTTCCTCTGCGTACTACATCATCTGGACTTTTGCTTTTTTCGCCAAGTAGTGATTGACAAGTGTTTGAGGGCTGGGGTATGACTCTGGTAGAGTGCTTGCCAAGCTTGCACAGGCCTATTTACAACTTCAGCCCTTCAAAAACAAAGTCATGTCCTATCTTCAGGGCTATGAAAAAAAATTGAACGACTACTTGGCATCTAGCAAAATTTAGAGATACTACTCTCCTGAATTTTTAAACTCAAATTTAAGTGTTCTAGTTTTTTAATCCATAACGCTAACTTTTCTCCAGTGGTTTACTAGTCGTTTTTTTAAAAAAAGGCCAAAATAGTAGCTTTTAGATTTAGAATCTTCAGGAGAGAGGTAATCTTTAACTTTTGTGGCTACTGAAGCAGAACTACTGTTACGAAACCTCAGTAGGAGCCAAAAGAAATGAAGTTTAATTTCTCCAGTTTTTCTCCCATATACATAGTATGTTTTAAATTCAATGGTATAGGGGAACAGCTCTGCAAGTTCTTAAGTCAGATAAGGTACAAATAGTATAGATTTTCAGTCGAGTAGAAATACAGCAAATAGGTAGCAGAGTATTATCAATTTGTAATGCTTGACAAGGTTTTAAACCAATTCTAACACTTGAATCCAACCCTGAGTTAGAAAAGATATTTGCCACACAGAGAGGCGTTGCCTGCCTGTTACTTTTGTTTTACTATTTTTTTTCTTTTTAAATGAAGCTGTGCTAATGTACCTAATAAATATTAAGGTATAGAATATTTTAAATCTAATGATAATTTACTTACAGTTCCGGTAAGGTTTATAGTCAATGAGAAGGAAGACTACTGGTTTCTTTTTCTATGTCAATAGTATTTGAGTAGAGATATGTGTAAGTAGGAATATTTTGCATACTAATAAGTGTACTTTGAGTGTTTGGGGATCTGTGGAGAGGTTGTTGGCTGGACAATTAATACTGTTGCTGAATAATGCCCTGTAAAACAGTACAGCTGCATGAAATATATATGACATAGAAGAGATCTTGAACTAATTCAGTCCCTCCATTTTTTTCTCATCTTTAGAGAAAAAATAGGCACTTAGAAGTAATGCATGGTATAAGCTTAAGTCTACTTTATTTCTATTAGTGTTTTGTGGTTGAGGGTATATGTGTAGGCTTAAATTACAGCTCCACTGCTTACTACTATGAAAGATTGCATCTCAGTTTCTGCTTGGAGATAATCATAGTACTTTCCTAATAGTGTTAGGAGCTATACATGAAATAGTACTTAATACATGGTATAAGAGCTGTCATCACTCAAAACTAAAAGTAGTTGACAATGTGAATTTAAGAAATAATGTTACGGTTTTTGTTTTTCTCTTTTAGGAAGTTATAGAACTAACCAAAGACCTTCTGTCAACTCAACCTTCAGAAACTCTTACAAGTTCAGACAGTTTTGCTTCTAGTCAGCCTACTCATTCATGGAAAGTAGGAGACAAGTGTATGGCAATCTGGAGTGAAGATGGACAGTAAGTGTAGAAAAAAACCCCTAACTATTACATGAAATAATAAAATACAATGGTAAGATGTTTTTATTCAGTTCTAACTACCCTATTTTTAATTTTTCTTTATAGGTATTTAATTCATACAGCCAGTTTAATTCTTGGGTGGTTACTATTAATATAGTTTAGTTTTATAGCTTCAGATTAAGACTAGTGGAGAAAAAATGACTTGGGCCCCAGAGTAGGGGGAAATACATACACAGTGGTACTTTGGTTCACAAACTTAATTTGTTCCCCAATTCTAGAAAAGGTGGCCGTGTTTATGAGAGAAAAATGGCTGAAATTTTGTTTTCACCTGATACAAAGTTTGCAAACAAAAACAAAATTTTGCCTAATGCTTTTGTTTGCGAACCAAAGTGTTGATAAACAAGAGCATTTGTGAACTGGGGTACCACTGTATCTTCTAAACTAAATTCTTTTCATGTTAAAAATTATGTAAATATTGTATTCTCTGAGATTTCTGTAAAGTGCAAACACTAAAATCAATTCTGTAACAAATAACTATTTCTCAAAAGATTAAAGTGTGTTGAATAGACAGTATAAGACTTGATTGGAAGTTTCATTTTAGACACATGTAATAATTGAGTCACTGCAGTAAGTCTTGTAGGCTGAGTACTAAATCTTTACTCACCTGCTTACAGCCATGATATCTTTACAGGTGTTACGAAGCGGAGATTGAGGAGATAGACGAAGAGAACGGCACTGCTGCAATCACCTTTGCTGGCTATGGCAATGCTGAAGTGACTCCACTGTTGAACCTCAAGCCTGTAGAAGAAGGAAGGAAGGCAAAAGAGGACAGTGGCAGCAAACCCATGTCAAAGTAAGTGGTTTTGACTTTCCCCTTCTGGGTGTTCTCCATTTGCTAGTAGGTAATCTACAAAGAGAATCTTCGCAAGCTAGATTGGGGTGAGGAAGCTATAGTACTGTTCCCCATAGTTTCAGAGAGTAGTGCTGTAGGGTCAGCTGGTGGGAATGTGTGTGCTAGGTAAGATGAAGACAGTATGGTTCCCACGTAGGCATTCAGTAGCTATGAGATACTGTATACTTAGAATATCGTTCTGTCATATTTTATAAATCAGGTACTACTGTGTCTTCACCACAGTAAAGACCAACTTAAGCCTTTTCCCTACTTAAATAAATATCTAGAGAAGAGAACACATAATTAAAGAAATGCTTTAATAATAGCTGGGCATGGTGGCACATGCTTGTAATCTCAGCATCTTAGGTGGTTGAGGCAAAATTTTTACAAGTTTGAGCCCAGCTTGGGAAATTTAGTAAGACCTTGTCTCAGAATTTTAAAAGGCTGAGGATATGCAGCTCAGTGCAAATGTCCTAGGTTCAGTCCTTAATGCTGCCTCTCATAAAACAAGTACTTAAAGGGAACAAAGAGGTTCTGAAATTGCAATTATCAGAACAGTTTCCTTGGGAATATGACATCTGAACTGAGATTTCAAAACAATAGAAGTTAGCAAAGTAAAAATGCTAGAAGTTTTTGACTATATCTGGAGCTGAAGCTCTTATTTAATGTGCATGTTTACTTTAGACAAACGACTTACCATCTCTTCCCTTATCTGTAAAACAGAGAGTAGTTAGCATAGAAGTAACAAAGGATTTCCTTTGGTAGGAACTTGGGCCTAGAAGGTAGGTACCTTACCAGGAGGTCTAATAGGTAGAAGTCAGATCACAAAGCACTTTCTGAAGTAGAGCAGATGAAATGTGATCCCAGGTATAAGATGATGGGGGCCTGAGCCCCAGGAGTGGGAGTAGGTGTGAAGTTTTTGTGCAGTTTCCAAATAACATGTGAATGTCTTCAATAAGGATATTGTAAAACAGCGTATAATCTCTGGTTTTAGTTGTGTGACTTCTGTGTAAAAAGCTGTACTTAGAGCTTTGTGGTGGTGACCACGGTATGTAATACAGGGGCACCTGGACTTTATTGCCTGTCTTAAAAATCTCTTCATCTTCTGTTCCTTGATGTTAACTGAGCAGATTATTGTTGATCTTAGACTCTGATCCTGTTTGTAGTCCTACTTAAAATTTTTTGGAAATCCTAGGTTTTGCTTCAGTTGTTTTTTTTTTTTTTTGTAATGGTCAAATTGAATCAGAGCCTTGTGCATGCTGGGCAAGAACTTTGCTCATGAACTACATCCCCAGCCATTTTTTAAAATGGCATTTGGAGACAGGGTCTTGCTAATTTGCTCGTGCTGGCTTCAAATTTGAGATTTTTTTGCCTCCTCTTAGGGTTATATATATAGACAGGCACTGTTATACCTGATTTAACCCTCAGGTGTTTTAATTTTATTAGTTACTGGTCTTAAGAGTTACTAGTTACGATTTTGTGTGTGTGTGTGTGTGTGTGTATGTCTGTATTCTTCCAGTTAAGGTGAAATGTTTTATGTACATTGAATGTCTTCAAATGCTGCAATTACAGTTGTTAACAACTGTCTGTTTGAAGGTTAAAAGGTTAGCCAGCTATTAACCACTTAGTCCAATTATTTAAAAACAGGATGACTAAAAATTGCGCTTTTTAAAATTTTTATAAGATAACAGGAAATATACAGTTGACAATTTTATCAGTCCACAAATTGCCTGACTGAAATGCCACCTGGCTGAGCAACACTCAGGATAGCTGGTATGTAGACATGCTGCCTGAGTGACTTTGGGGTAAACTCTGCAGTGGTTGATGTTGACATTCAGCTCTTAAAAGTTACAAGAACACGGCTAGTAAAAGTAATGAAAAACTCAAGTAAGTCTCCATTGAAAAGTTTGATGTATATAATTAAAAGCTTCAGTGACACTGTGTACTCTTAAAAATACATACATTTCCGTAGTAGTTCTAGGTATTGACATTGATTTGAGTGAGTTAGGGCTTTTATTCATGGAGAGAAGAGTGTTTGTTGGATTCTTTTTTGTGCATTGCCAAAGTAAACAAAGAAGATATCTTTTAAATCTTAAAGAGTTGACATTTAGCTCTGTTTTTCACAGAAAAGAAATGATTGCCCAACAGCGTGAATATAAAAAGAAGAAAGCTTTGAAAAAAGCACAAAGAATAAAAGAACTTGAGCAGGAAAGAGAAGACCAGAAGGTGAAGTGGCAGCAATTCAATAACAGAGCCTACTCTAAAAATAAAAAAGGCCAGGTTGGTAAATCTCTTCATCACACGTTCCACACCTGAAAACTACAGCTGTCATTAAAATAATTTTATAATTCAAACGATTTAGCTACAGTTAAAACGGAGGTACTTTGATTTTTAAAATTACATGAATAACCAGTTCTTGAATCAGTCCTCAGCGTGGCTTTTGAATCATTTTTAGCCATTGTCTTTGCAAATACTACAAATTGGAGGTTATATGAGGAATTACAGAAATTTGAAAAATCTGCTGCCTTGTAGATCACTCAGAGGCAATTTATTGAACTCTCTTTGCTTAGTTCACATGCTTTTATAAGCATCACCGGTAGATTTTATTTAAAAGAACTTTCGCATTCCCTTGATGAACTTACCAGAGTGCTGAGTAGAAAATAACCACAGCATTCATGAAAGTTAGACAGTAGGGCTTTTATGCATCTTTTACTTTCTTTTAAGATGGTTCCTCCACCGGTGAGCGTGGAACAAAGTACTTCCTTTCCTAACAATGTTTATTTTATGATTTAACAAGTAGCAAGGGAAATACTACAACAGGCCTCACCATAAACTTGAATACAACCAGAGTTGTAGTTGTGCCAAAATAGATAGCTCACAGCATAAATTATGACTTGAGATAATAAAACTAAAATGTTGAAATCTTTAAACGGTGAATGTTATGAGTGTTAATGTTATGTATTAATATTTTCCATAACTTGTAAGTAAATGGCTTCTTTCAGCACTGAGGTATTTCACTAATTTTTGTTACCCTAAGCAAACAAATTGTAATGGTCAAATTGAATCAGTGTTTTTTTGTTTTGTTTCAGTATTGAGACTAGAATTTATTTTAATACTTAAGTCTGGAGAAAACATTTTTTTCTAAAACTAAAATAGGAATGATTTGTTTTCTTTTCCCTAGGTGAAGAGGAGTATTTTTGCTTCACCTGAGAGTGTAACTGGCAAAGTTGGAGTAGGAACTTGTGGAATTGCTGATAAGCCTATGACACAGTATCAAGATACTTCTAAATACAATGTTAGGCATTTGATGCCTCAATGATCGGAAAAACTGTTGGATTTCATCTCTGCAGGGCTTTACATTTACCTTTTTATCCTTATATTTTTCTAAAGGTAAATTATCTGCTAGGTGAGTAAGGAAGATACTGTTGTTGTCATTGTTTGACTTCAATAGAATGAAACTTGAAGACATTGCATTTGATAAACTGTTGTTCATTTAACTTTTCATTACTACTACCGAAGTTCCCTCAGTTTATTGAATAAGGTAACTTTTCTAGATAGGAGCTGCCTCATTTGGCACGTAGATGAACTGTTGATATACTAATACCAAGCCCCCACTTACAGTTGTAACTTGGAATTTTGACACACAGTTACTCCTTGGAACATGCAGGCAAAACACCAACCAAGAGATCTTTTTTGGTTTGTTTTCAACTTGAAAACAAAACGTAGCTATTGTCAAGGTAAACCTAAAGATAAGTTACTTTATAATGACAAAAGTTTGTTTTGAAGTATTTCTTTCAGTAACTTGTTTCCTAAGCCAATTAGGCCATCTCTAAATTTGATCTACTTTTTTTTTTTTTTTATTCAGTTTTATGTAGAAAAACATGTTTAGGGTGAGCTACCTTTTTAAAGTGTTTCTGTTGGGTGTTTTGTGGATTTGTTTTTGTGTTTGCTTTTTCCTTTAATTTTTCACTTAAGGTAGTGGTACTGTTTTTTTTGGACGTGTAATGTTTATATTGGAAAACAAAAAGCTGATGTATAGCCCTGTATACAATGTAGATACTATTTTTGTAAAAAACCAAGGCTAAATTAATGAACAAGAGTACTGAATGTTTCATCATTAAAAATTTCTTGTATTTCTTGTGCATTAATCTGACCATAATTTCCCTGTATATTATGTTCATGTAGCTGAGTTTATAATTTTAATTACCTAGATCAAATTGCCAGCATTTGTTGGTGTGAACATCAGTTATTTGAAGTTGAGTTTAAGCCAAATACATGCATAGAAAAGGGTCTTCCTATTAATGGAAGATGATTTTTAGGATGTGTGTTAATTTCAGTTTTGTATGTTTAACTTTTGTTAAATAAAGTGTTTTTAAAATCTCCGGGGTGTGTGATAAAGGGTGAAGTCTTTAGATACCAGCTTTGGCATAGTGATTAAACCTTGAACTTGCAACGGAGGTGCAATGGAAGAGTACTGTATGATAAAAGTTTCAATAAACTCTTAAGTATGCCTTCCAATTAAATGGAGGGAATCAGGTATCTGACCAGCTAGTCATTTTAAAAGTCTCTGCTGTGTATTGGGGTGTTTGTAAATTTTTGCTGGAAAGGGAAATTTTTTAATTTTACAAATTTTAATTTTTTTTGTAAATTGAAAATTCAGGACAGTGGTAAAAGGTAGAATTCTTCCCCTTTGTCTTTCACTTCCGCCTCGCCCAGGAGGTCACAGTTTTTCCTCCTAAATACATACAACAAAAAGTAGAGGTTATAATAGAAAAAGGGCCTACCTAACACCTGAAAACTTTTGAATAAAAACTTTGAAGTACAATATTTAGGGCTGGGGATATAGCTTAGCGGCACAGCGCACGCCTGGCAAGGCAAAGCCTGGAGTTCAATTCCCGGTACCAAAAAAGAAAATAGTAAAAGAAATAAAAGAGCCCCTTGACATACAATATTTATCTCATAACTATTGTAACAGTAGCCTTGAAGGGTTCCAAGAGAGTCCTTTGAATGAAAACATTAGCAAGTTTAGTGTAATTGTGCAGAAAAATGGCTTTTATTGAGTTAGTTACCTTAGTGTGCTTTTGAGGATAGTAGTTTGTTTACCTGATCTATGAATAGGCAAAACTGCTGTAACGAAGACTTAGCCCTCCTTTGACTCAATGGGGCCTTCTTTCCTTATGTTAATTTTACTGGAAGCCTTCATAGTAGGAGAAAAGAAAAAAATAAAGTGACTGTACCATACAAAATGTTATTTTCAAAATAGGAAACAGTATGAGATCAGGCATGTTTGTGTCGGAGATATAGATGTGACCTTTTGGAATGTGCTAGTGTCAGGATGGAGTCTCTGGATTAACTGAATGGTAGGGTCTGAGGGAGGTGGTATTTGTTGTGGTTTAATGCTGAAATTGAAAAGAGGCTTAATGATAAGCACAATACCTGTAGTATTTTACAAACAAAGGTAAGTTAAGTGCTTCATATTCTAAAAATCAGTTAGCAACTCTGGCCTTAACAAACTTTGTCAAAAAATTTAGTGTATAGTTTCTCTTCTGTCAAGAAAGATGAGTTGAAGTTCTGAAACTGACAAACTGCAATGTAAAATACTGGTTCATGACTCCCAAGTACAGTGGTTTTATCTTCTCAAGGTTTGGCATTCCTGTGTTACTGACCATTTAAGGAATGAACACTGCTAACCACAAGAATTAGTGAACGGAAATTTACTAGTACCACAGCTAACAAATGCTGTTCTAGTTAACCTGTAGAGAGACCAGGAGAGCATATTGGAAGGCAGGGATTCTGAAGCCAGGATGCTGCTTGAATCCTGGCTCATTTATGAGCTAGTGTCCTCTACCCCATTTTTGTCTACTATAAAATGAAAGTAATAGTTGTTCGTCCAGGTTTAAGGTGTAAGTTAATATTTGTAAAGAGCTACAATACCTGTATATGGTCAGCAACATAAGGGCAGCTGACACTTACTGGGAAGCAGGGGTGGTGAATACATGATCTTTTTTCCTTAATTTTAATGATGGTTCACATTTTTTAATGGATAATAAAACCTGTTTGTGACTGGAAGCCTCCAGTTACAACTTAGTGAAGCGTTATCAAATTACCAAGTAAAACATAAAGACCTAGTAAGGTTTTAAATTAACTTTCACACTAATGCATATTTCTGAATTGGAAGACAGTGAAGGTTATAAAAAAAACACCTCTGATGTTTATAAAATTAGGTAGGAGGTCCTGGGTCTAGCATCTGTTCCAGACTTATCCAAGCCAGGATATGTCTTTAACAAACTCTGTAAACAATTCCGATGTGCATCCTTAGCTGACAATCATGTTTTAGGTTAAATGTTAAAGGCCCTTAATTTTTGAAATGAAAAATGTCTTTAATGGCAGTTGTTTTAGCCTATATATGAAGACTAAGCATTAAAACAAAATGTATCAGTTAAAATTGTTAATTCCTTTTTTTAATGCTTGTTTTTGTCATAGTACATCATTGTGTGTCTATGTATTTCCAGTATGTGATTTTAGTACTGGGTATGTCTGCCTTGAAAAGAGCAAAGGAAACCTTCAGGTAAAGAAAAGTTTATCTTTTTGTGACCTATGTGTATCAGTAGATTATAATTTTATAATTAAAATTAGACCTTTTTACAGGGTGAAAAATACCAGTTGTAAATGCAGCCAAAAATAAAAGCTTACTTATTAATTTGGCTTTTTGCCTAATTTGGATATTGAAATGTGAAAGGAAGCAAATCTATTTAAACTAGCAAGGTTTTTGCTAAAATCTTAAAAGGGTGCAATAAATATATGAATTGTATTACTTATACTATCAAGCAGACAGTATAATTTACAAATTCAATGGTAAATGTAAACATTCTTTGTATCTAGGATTTTTGAGTTGCAAGTTAAACTGAATTTTTACTGCACTGGAGAGGAAGAGCATAGCAGGCAATCTAACAGGTAATTTTGTAGTTTCAAGAAACAAAAAGCCCCATATAATTGAATCCCTGTATTCTACCATTTTTTAAAAAACCCATTTCTGTATAGAAATGTACAGGTATAGATTAGATTTTTATGAGGTTCAGAAACCAGTGTTACAGGTGGGACATTGTAAGAATTTGTTTTGTCGTAGCCAAAAGCAGTAAAAGAAGACATATGATGGTGTTACATTTGTGAGGTTTTTCAGTTGCATTTTCTGCCTTTTGAGCTAATGTATATAAAGGTGTTTCTTCTGTGGCCTTGAATGAGAGGCATAAAGTGAGTCTTAAGAATTGAAGAGTACATTTGTAGTACACAGCTGAACTGGGTCGAACTACCAGATTTTAGATAATCATCTTTCAGTTTGCAGACAGGAAAAACAGGCAGTCATCTTCTACCGTATTCCTTACCATTTCGTTTCATGAGCCCAGGGTAGACTTTTTTAAGTCACCGGAATTATTTAAATTGTAATTTGTTTCCCCGTTTAATCTTAAGACTACAGGTACAGGAGTCATGGTTATAATATTAGCAGGAAAGGGTGGGTTGGCTTTGTTTTGTTTGAAGAGACACTTTGTGGGGCCCGAGATCGTGGTTGTTATTTTGCTGGTTCATTGTCCCTTTCCTGGTAAAACTGATGGACTTTTTATTTTTTTCCCTTTCAAGCCCTGTACTTATCTTAGCAAGATGCAGTGAATTTCTGACCCAAGAAAGAAAGAATTCAGGCTTGGTGTAAACACTTGACTCCAAATCCTGGGAAAACTTGAGTTGAAGCCTGAGATCTGCAGCTAGGCTAGTCTTTAATAGATGGTAATTACCAATTGTCCATTGCTCACAAGTAGCAGGAAGGAGTAAGTATCCCTTCAGTTCTTTGGCCGGAGTCTTTCCTCCACAAGTGCTGTCAGGTGTAGGTGACCTCGCTTTTGGAGTGTGATGAAGCACTTAATCAGAAACAGTTGACCTAAACCTACACAGTATTCTTTTAGTATTCATTTTAGTAATAATGCATGGCTTTTGTTATATTTTTATAGTACTATTCTGTGCCCTGCTGTGAACATCTAAAACAAATACACCAATTATTGCCCTAACAATGAAGACATTTTAAGTATTCCCTATGGTAAAGAGCTAAGAGTCAAGAAAATGGGTTGGGAGGAGAATCACTAAATGAGAGTAAGTTGGTTGGCAGCATTGTAAAAGTATTCCATTTGTGCTGTTTCGCATCATAATTTGTAACTGAAAAAAGGCAGATCAGTCAAGTAAAATTGTTAAGTCAGTGCATGTCTGAATTACACTGACTAAAAATCAGACAATAGTCCGTAATAGTTTCCTGTTAAATCTAGCGCATGGGGCCAAGAAGATAGCTGCTGATTGGCTTTTCTAGGCAAAGTCAGCACTAAATATTAAGTAGGACTTTGAGATATCGTGCAGTGGTTATTACCAGTGTATGATGTGGCCAATCTTTCTCTCTCTTTCAGTACACTGGGGTTAAACCCAGGCATGCTACACTATCCCTCACCCTTCTTTAGTTTTTTGAGGTGCGGTCTCACTAACTTGCTCAGATGGAACCCAAAGGCAGAACCCTGTCTCAGCCTCTCTAAATAATGGGATCACAGATGTGCGCTACCATGGCCAAGTAATTATTAGAATGAATGATATATTGTTCTTATAAAGCCTTTGTTTTACAATTTTATAGGTTATCAATTTCAGTTGCCTGTAGTCTCAGCTGTTTGGGAGGCTGAGGCAGGAAGATCACGTAAGCCCATGAGTTCAGGCACAGTGGCACAAACCTGTAATTCCAGCACACTGGGAATCTGAGGCAGGAGGGTGGCAAGTTTAAGGCATCTGACTCAGTAAGATCTTGTCTTTTAAGAAAGGGGATCTGGGACGAAAGCTCAGTAGGAAGGGCCTGGGTCCAATCCCAGTTCTTGACAGGAAGGGGAAAAAAATTACAAAGTACCCTTGCCATAGAATTTTATTAATATGAGCTAATATCTAAGAAATATCTTTCTCTAAGGTCTAGAGGTAAGATAATTAAAATTCAAGATTAAGGGTGAAATTAGAAGGTTGTACTTCGAGAAAAAGTATAGATCTCTTCATTTCCTTTTAGTACTACACAAATACTTGGGAGACAGGAGCAACTTAATGTGTATCGTGCATAAATCCTTACAGCTTCTCAAGAGGAAAAAATTCCTTGAAGAAATTAATTGCTCAAGGCCTACCAAATGATGAAAATTGAATTTTAAGTCCTTGGTTTTCCCACATTATTTTTCATAGATGTGTTGGAGTCTGACTCTGGTTTGGGATTTTTGAGGTGGAAAGGGTGCAAACAGCACATACTTTGAGTGAAAACAAAATTCACAAACATTCATTCCTAAAAGGCTAAATAGCTTCCTCAGGAAATACGAATTAGGTAGCATGACCTTAAGAGTAGGGGCTTTTTGCCTCAGATGCTTTTAAAAATTCCTTCATAATTCTAGAAGCAGGCATCATGAGGCCTACAAAGACATTTTTAAAAAATAAGAGTTCTCATGTGTGCTAGAGTGACTTCATCAGAATCCTCTGATAGTATAGTAATGTAAGATTTACCTATACTTCTTAATATATCGAGGCCACAAGTATTTTACTATTAGAGTACCCAAAAATAAGGTTAGTGGGGCCTAAATGGGAACTGCCAGTCTTGCTTTCAGTTTGCATTATAGTGTAACCAAACGATCCTTTAATCAGATTAGATAGTGCGGTGTGACTCTGTCCCATACCTGAAGCAGTTATCAAATAAAATACATTAAACCATGTGCAGTTAGGTCATAGGGAACTAGGCACCTGTTTAAATTTTAGAATAGTAATTACAATTCAAATTGCTATTCTGGACTTCTGATGTGTCTACAGACACTTAGGAGATGTCTGAAGGTGTGGATTCATCCGTATTTTTACCTTCATGGAGAAGGGTGTTACAAAAATTAACTCAGGTATTCTTTATTCACAGTTTTTATTTCTTGCAGTTAACTTATGTGTCTTCAGTTTGTCTTTTAAAAACCTAGTACTTCTTACTTATACAACTTACACTTGCTTTCCCTCAAGAAAAACCAACCCAGGGAATGAGTAGTGCAGGGGAGCAGCTGATCTACAAGTCTGTGAGAAATGCTTCCCTATACACATAAAACAAAATGGCAGCACCTCGGGTTTGTCTTGTCACATGTTCCAGCTGTACATAAAGCAAATGCCATGGGAAAAACATGCAATGTTGACTTCACTTTCGGTGGCAGGGAGCGTGCTCTTTCAACTCACTTGGGAAAGTCAAAAGCAAGCAAATACATAGTACAACATCTTGACCTAGCCAGGGATAATTATAAATGAAGATAAATAATTTACCTGGGTCACAAAAATGAATTTGTTTTGTCATGTTCTTCACTAAGTCCCCAGCACCTGAAGTGTAGCAAGTTCCAACAGTGGGTTCTATAGGAACAGTGTTTCACACACATCTACTTCAAAGAATTTCTCCAAACAGCACAATCAAGGAAAAAGTTTTCTCAGAGGCACAAGAGGAACACAAGAACAAGTGAATATGTGCTGAGGCCTTATATATGACCAAAATTGTATACTTCATACACAGAAGCACTGAATTTGTTAAAATGCTGCTCACAAAGGAGTCTAACATTAACACACAACTCAGCTGCACTGCTAAATACGCTTGTCTTTATTTTCTTTTTTTCTTGCCCAGCCCTATCTAAACATAAAATAAAACTACAGGACTGAAATTAACAACCCATTAAAATCAGCAATAAGTTATGAAAATCATAAAGCTTTTTTTTAAGTAATTAAGGGTAGTTAAATTATTTAAAGTATACAAAGTCCAAACCAGGGTGGCAGGAGGTCAGGTCCCTAGGAAGGCTTCCTGGGGTAAGGGTGAGGGCCCGAGGGAAACCTTGGCATTTGAAAGACAATGGGAGCATGTGACATCAAAGTGCAGGCTAGGAATTTCACTTAGAAGAAAAAAACATTTCTGAAAATATAAGAGCAACGCAACGGTAGCACCTGCACACTGGGACTGTGAGACGAGACTGTAGAAAATGGAAGCAAATCTTTACAGTAAAATGACGCAAGTGCTGGAACTTAAAACTATGTTAACTATGATAGTGTATCTACTACGGGTATCAGATGGTTAAAAGCTGGTAAGGATAATGATTCTAAAAACAAAAACAGCATTGACCGTTTTCTACCTAGCCCAGACCTCATTCATTTTGTGCACTATAAAGAGTGAGGTGTTATTATCAAATGCTGCATCAAAATAGATTTTTCCCAATGTTTTTCCACTATAAAAGACATCTATGTTTACTTATGGACAAGCTTTAAAAAGATGTCATTTTGGTTTTCAACACATATAAAGTTATCAAAATCTCAAATAAAAATGCTGCCATGGCTCAGACCTTGGCCTGCTAATCTGCGCGCACAACTCTCCTGACTTGCGCAGACTTGGAGGCACGTAGAGTTTCTCCTTCTTGCCCCCCCCAAGCCGTACCCAGGCCTGTGTGACAGAGGCCGTCAGGTGTGGAGTGCCCCCTTGTGGCCTAAGGGCGGTGCGTTGACGAGCTGGCGGTTGGGTGCCCTAGTGCTAACAAGCAGGACAAGGTCAACTTGCTTCGCATGGAATCCAACAGAAAGCTGAGCTGCTTGATGATCCCTTTCAAAATGCTTCTTGGGAGTCGCATCTCCTTTTGTAGAGCATGAAATGAGTTTTTTAAAAAAGAACTGATCATCCACAGGCTTCATGATAAGTTGTCCCAGGCTGCGTTTTAATAGCTCTTTAGCTACCCAAGTTTACTGCCTGATTATCTAGTCTTCCTCACTATAGATTTGATTTTGTTTCCAGGGCCATAAAGCTCGGGAAGGGTTCATAACCCCATCTTTGAACGTGTCTACTCAATGTAATATGAGCAAACTAGAAAGAGGATGGACGCTCCAATGTCCTCTTCTAAACCAACTAAGTCAAATCAAGGTAATTTCCTGTTTGCTGCTGCCATGAAAAATTAGATTTTTTTCCATTGTGAATATTCTGAATATTTGTTCTGCTGGGGAGGCTCTACCCCACTTTTTGCTAAGTATTTGCTTAAATACAAGTCTCTTGACCTTGTTCAAGTATAGTTTTGTTTAGCTTTAAAGAGGAGACTGCAAGATGAACCCAATTTAAGAGATTGTATTGTATTGGCCCAGTGAATATTTGCCCTGCACTGTTACGTCATGCTGGGTTCTAGGATGTGAATGAAAGTTTGACACTGGCACTGGAGTAACCCTCATCGCTCCCAATACTCTGCAGGCTGCTGCGGTCATCAATGTCACTGATGCTGGTGGTGCTTATATTGTCCACTTCTCCATGGGAGAACTCTGTGCTTTCAACATCCACTTCAATCTCCTCTGTCAAAAGAGAGAAGGGGGGAGAGCATTAATCATCCTACTTGCCCCTTCAAAAATTAAAAAGCCTGAGAAAAAAACAAAGTGTTATACAAGAAACATATTATCAGTGCTCTGAGAACAGACAAACTGAAGGTGAGAGAGGAACATTTCTCCATAGAAGAATGTCTGCTATACCATGCTCTTAATTTAGGCAGCAAGTTTACTGAAATCCTCTGACGCCAGTCTGTCTGGACCCCTCTCTAAAAGCACTCTGTCTATTTGGGAATTGGTACTTAATATTAAAAGATCCTAACATCTAACATCTGTTTCGCATTAAGCAAGAAACTAATTCTCAGTGTTCTTTATTAATCAGGGTTGCCTTAAAAGGAGGAGAAGAAAGCGTAAACTTAAAAACAGGCAAACTGGAAAATGTGTCCATGAAGACTTATGGTGGTATCATTTCGTAGATAATTCTACAGACTGCAGTAGTAACTAAAATGAGACAGTCAATACAAAGTAGATGTTGAGAGGTTTGTCTTACAATTCAATTTCCTTGCATCAAATATAGCTTGAAGTCTCTTGACTTTTTTATGGGGCTGAGAATAGAACTCAGGACCTCATGTATACTAGGCAAGTGCTGTGCTAGTGAGCTGTATCTCCAGGTTCAAATACGGCTTGAAATAAGGGCTTGAGGTTTAAAATTAGTTTCTGGATTATAGTGAGATACATAAGGAATTAGCATAAAGGCACTACGGTGGTGGAATTTGGCATTAAAAACCAAACTGCTAAGTACGTATGTGGCCCCCCAGCTATCATACCATGCTATCATACCATAAGTACTAAAATCAATACTATTTAATAAGAGTATTTCTTTAAAAAACAGTCCTTAAGAACTAGAATGAAACCTCAGGATTTTTTAATCCTCTTAAATCAGACAAACTCAAAGCCTGAAGTTTCAGATTTGATTTAGATGAAAGAAGACATTGTTGGCAGTTACCAAAACTGAAGGATGGGTGCGTGAGAGTACATTATTCTATTTATTTCTGAGTATGTTTGGAAATTTCCATTTAAAGAGGCGAAACAAACGTCATTCTGTTTCAGATAAAAAGACTTAGTGGCACTTGTCCAGTATTTTAGAATCCTCAAAATCTCGTTAGTTTTATTTTCTCAAATGTAGGACTTAAAGTCGTCATTCTTCACCTCAGGATTCTTGTAGTGTAAGGTCAGTAAAATTTAGACCTTTTTAGGGGGGAGGTGGGGGACCTCTGTTCTTTAATTTGGCCAAAGACAAATGTTTTGCAAGAGGTATAAAGAGAAATTAAGGATGTGGTACTTTAAAACATGTATTATCTCCAGTACTGTTAACAGTGTATATTCCTGACACAACGAATTAAAAAGGGTACAGCCTGACTTCTGTGATATTTCTTACTGCAAATATATACCTTCAAGTCTAATCATTTTAAAACCTGAGATTAACCCAAATGGGGAGCACTATATAAAAAGGCCAGTAAGTGTTATGATCATTTAAAAAAGACTAAAGAATTGTAACATAATAGGGGATTCTGCATAGGCCCCCAGACTGGACAAAGGACATTAGTGGGTAAACTAGTATAAGCAGGCCCCTCCACTGGGAAGCACTCTGCCTCTACATCCCCAACCTTTTTTTAAAATTTGAGACAGGGTCTTGCTAAATTGTCCAGGCTAACCTTAAACTTGTCATCCTCCTCCCACAGCCTCCCCATTAGTTGGGAGTACAGGTGTGTACCACCATGCTAAAATTTCAAATCAATTAAATATATTCAAAAGAAGTCAATATATATTAAATATATTCAAGAAGAAAAGTCTCATAATTCACACAGGCACTGGAAAATGTGATTGCATAAAACATAGACTATCACAGTATGAGCTAAAAAGAAAGCAAACAGTGTGCCTGCCAGCCCACCCTGCCTAAATCCAGATAGAAATGCTCAGTATTCATTAGAGACAGTGCCTACCTCGCTCTGAATCAGAACGATCTGAAGAAATAGTTGATCCAATGCTGTCCATTCGTATTCGTTCCATCTCTTGAGGACCCTGCAGCTGTTCTAGTCGTCGCTTTAAAAATCTCTGTTCTCGTTCCAAGTTCTCAAGCTGGTGCTGGCTCTTCCTTTCAGCTTCTTCAAGTTTCTAAAACAATGGAGTGATATTTACATCTGTATAGTCAAACTTTAAAATATTAAAACATTTCTATCAAACATTTAAAAATACTCTGGCACAGAAAATGTGTCTGCATATACAAAAATACAGGAGTGTATCTTTTTTTAAACCTCAAAAATAGTAGTTTCTACTTTTTTGTCTGTGAATGCTACATTACTTGGACAAGTAACATGTAGTCGAACAAATAAAAGTCTGTAAAACAATCTCCATAAAGGACAGACTTCCTCTGCAGTGTGGTGTTGGATGGAAAAGTACTGAGGGACAGAGCCAAGTGAAGCCATCTCCACCAGAGGGCACAACTGCCTCTTTCCTGGCTATCACAAGGGTAATTGTTATTTTCCTAGCATTCTCTAGTCTTCAAGTGGCCAAGCAGTCAAAATAATTTAGTCTAATCAGTTTATGTCATGCCCATCAGATTAGCTGGTTAAGTTTTTAGAAATATTTCTCTGGATTTCAGTAATGAAGAAGGGTCCAGTGAGCCAGCTGATGTATATGGAATCATTCATACACAAATCCGAAAGTGGAAATTCTCACCTTGATATGTGCTTTGGCTTTGTTGAGCAAACCAAGCGTTGTGTGCCTGGTGCAGTCTGGTCCTAGAGGAATCAGAACTTTTAAACGTTCTAAACACAGGCGCAGATGAGCTCGCCTAAGAAAGACAAAAAGTGCAGTCAGCACAGCCTGGATATCGCACTGGAAACACCATAAGACCTATTTTAAGACAATAACTTGCATTTATTCAGCCTATAATCACGCTACAGCCCTAATTCTTCAAAGCATCTGAAAGTGTGTGTGCCTCTGTGGTACCCTACAGACTATAGTCACTTTAAATTATCATCCCCAGTGGTAATCAGAGATGGCTTATTTTTTAGTCCATTCTGCAAATTGTCACAACTATTACTATGAAAGTACAAAAACACAGAACAATTGTAATTGATTCTGGATGCCTAAAACCACCTGCCTTTTAATAATATATGCACACACAACACACCACTTCCTCTGCAACTGTAGCCATTCTACAGCATGTTACATGTTTTTATTATGTGTTAGGTTGAAACATACGAACTTCAGGTCTTCAACTATTTCTCATTTATAAAAAAAGCAATTTCATATGACTTGACACAACAGAAACAAAATTCTTTGGCTAGCTGATAGGATTATGACAAATACATGGCCCTGTGGTTCTAGTTACTGAAACAACCTAGGAAACAGTCGTCTGCTTTCTATCTAAATGTACTGACTCATTAGCTTAATTTGTATTTCTTCCTCTCTCATACCATTGCTCACTCCTTGCCTCCAGTTTTCTACACAAACAGTTCTTTACTGAAAGTTATTGCATTGTCTAGTTCACCCATCTTGTTGGAAAATCAGGGAAAATTCTTCCTGGAAATGCAACGCCTCAGGCATTTGCCTTAGCTGTGCTCTAAAAGGGACTGATCATGGTGATGACAGCCAGTTTCCGAGTACATAACTTCATCCCAGAATAATACTGGTCCGTCTTTGGTCTGGTACCTCATAAGGCATAATACTAATCAGCAGTTACAGTCTATCTGAAAAGGGAAAACACAAGTGTGTTCATCATTTACTCCTCTTAAAAGGCTGTAACTTGGTTACAACTGAACTTGTAACTATCTCAACATGAACAAGACACGCTCCCGCCATCTTTTCAGAGACCAAAATTGTCTTATTAGCTCACTCTCCAAACTATGGCTTCTCTGTCTTCATGTACAAGAAATGTCAAGTGAAATTGTCAAGTACTAGCATTTTGAAAGAGGGTTAGGAAAAGGTGCTTAACAGCCAATTATTTCACTGGCAAAAAAAGGATGACTAAGGGTAGTGAGGTCAGAGGTTTGGCTACTGAGTTGTCAAGATTCTTAGAGCAACCACCAGCCCAGCTACGGCAAAAGTCTGTTAGAATTTCCATTCCAAATCTCCTGTGCTCACCATCTCTAGTCTTAATGCTAGGGTCAGGCTCAAACCTGACATACTTGTGGTAAGGATTTTTTTAAAAATCTTCTCTAAATATATATATATATATATATATATATATATATATATTGAGGCCCTTAGGATCGAATCCAAGGCATTCACACTGACCTACATTTGAATTTTATGTTCAGACACAGTCTCACACTAAGTTACTCAGGTTGGGCTCAAATTTATAATCCTCTTGCCTCAGCCTCCCAGAATACTGAGATTACAGGCACGCACTACCATACCTGGCAATCTTGTAACATTCTACTTAACTGCTACGCTACCAAAACCTCTTAGGTAAAGGAATGTCGCATAATCAGATTGTTCTTGCAAAGCAGACCAACAAAACAAAAACCACACATAGAAAGTGCCTTTAAATTCATCAGGATTATTGTGGCATATAAGGAAAGCAATTACTCTGAATTTAGTCTTCTAAAAAAGTTGTCAATATATGTGGTGATGCATGCCTGTAATCCCAGCACTTGTGGGAGGGTGAGGCAGGAAGATTGCTGCGAGTTTGAGGCCAGCCTGGGCTATATAGCCTGAACTGCATAGTGAAACCTTGTCTCAAAAAGACCCCCCCGAAAGAGTTACCCATTAATAGAAATTAATAATTACGTCAAGAATAGCTTTGTTGATTTTGTTTACTTAACTCCAGAAATTCAGTATACATGGGAATTATCTTTTTACATTTTAGTTTAAGAAACTTCTGATTCCTTACTATAGTTTCACATCAAGAATAAAAAGGATGGGTGAATTTCCGGTCTTGTAAATGGAAAACAATGAAAATAACATTAAAATGTCTTCCCTCTTTAGAAAGTATTCAGTTGTATATGCACGACTGTTGTGTACTCAGCACTGTTTCAGACGCTTGCTTGAGTGGGAAGACTAAGACATTCTTTTATTTCGTTTGGTTCAGGCTGAAATGAGTTGTGCAGTTATCAAGGACAACGAGCTCTGAATAAAGGGACAGACTACAATTAGAGGAGGCACGGTTAGAAAAGAGGTTTAAAACCTGACTGGACTTGAAAGATACTGGATGTTTATGAAAAAAGGAGAGATTTTCCAGGTAATGAAGAGTTAAACAGACTAAAGCTTATAAATTAGGACCAAACAGGCCTAAAATTAAAAACGGTCCAGGATATAGCTCAGCAGCACGGTGCCTGCCTGGCAAGTGTGTGAGGTCGTGAGTTCCATTCTCAGTACACAAAAACAAATTAAATTAAAAATATCTCAGTTTCTTTTATTCAGGAGAGAACAACTGACCTCAGACTCTATAAAGGAAATAGCAACTAAGTTCAGTAGTCTTGGAATCTTCAATAAATTACAAATTAAGTTTACTAGTTGATAAATCAGGAGTTACCCACACCAAGGAAGTCAAGATTTTAAAAATGCCTAAATGCAAACAAAAGACAGAATTCCCTCTTCTAAAAAAATGTTTTATTACCCACTACTGAATATTTCTTCAGTCAAGTAAACATGTTCTGAGATACAGCACACACTGAGAAAACAGCCTAGTTTACAAAGGCCAGCGATGCCACCCTCCGAGCTTTAACACCGACCTCCCAGACGGGTGCCCTGCGGAGGACATGCAGTGAGTGGTGCTGTCCGCGCTCCTGCGGGAAGAGGTGACTCTGCTGAGTGTCATTCCCTCAGCTTTGCTACACACAGCGAAACAGGCATTCGGAAAGTAGGATAACAAAGGGCCTGTAATGGTCCTAAAAGTCAGCAGCTGACCACGTTTCCATAACCCTCCATAGAAGACAGTTTCCACGTGTGTTTCTATTCCACTCACAGAAATGCACCCTTCCAAGAGCAAGGGTGACACCGTGACTATAAACTGCAGAGTTAAATCACATACTTGGTATGTTTTTGTCTCTCACAAATGTCTAAAACAAGAAGGGTAGGCAAATTCTCTCCTTCCATGGTGCTGCTCCCTACCCTTTCCCAGCAGTATCCCTGTTGGTAACCAGAGTGCAAACTTAACTAACCACTAACAACCCAGAAAGGCGTATCTTTTGATGCCATCTGGTCTTTTCTTGCCTTCGTTCTCATGTGACTGGTGGCTCAGGAGCCTCTTGTGTGGGTTGCCAAATCATGAGCCGTGACACTGGGGGAAGGAAAGAAGACGAGACACACGAAGAAAAAGGCTTGGTTTGAGAATCCTTATTTAGTGAAGGAGAAAAAAATGCAACTATTATTCAGTGATGTTTTTCCAAGTTCCCATGAAATAGGAGGAACTGACATAGAGAATAAGGATTAAAGTATGGTCTTACACCTGACACTGCAAACTTTGTGCAACTAGACTTAATGGAAAATGATTTCTTAAAAAAAAATTAAAGCACCTGGCTGGCATTTACTTAACTTACCCACTTGTAATCACATGTATGGTTGAATAAAAATTAAAAAGCTCAAATTTTTCCTAAATTAACACAAGTGATAGTAAAGCAGTCTGCATTAGACCTGCACAAGGAAGTGAACTGTGCAGGACGTGAGAGGGAGCTAGAGAATGGAGAGGCACCAGTGTTCTTTTCTTTCCAAAGGTACTTTGAAGTCTGTTCTAAAATGAGACTGAAAAGGGATTTTACTCAGGGGAAAATGGCAGTTCTCATCTACTGGCCCTGTTAGAAGAAAGAAACCTATCAAAATTGCCCACACCTTCAAAAAGGCAAGCCCTTTATAGGAAGAAGAACAATTAGGGTCTGTTTGGCTTTTATTTTGATAGACCAGGATCGTTTTTCTCTGAAGGAACCAATGCTGCTTTTGATTTCAAACCCCGTAAACTTTACTGCCAAACTGACATACCACAGAATATGAAGGGAAATTATTTTGCTATAAAACGGCCCCTTCTAACAGCTAGGATATTTTAAAGCATAGGTATATCAACTAAAAGCAACACACTGTTATGGGAGGAATGGGGAAAGAATCGCCTTTCAGCAAAAAAAATAGCCAAGTATCATACAGCGTTTTTCAATTCTGAGGTTTTTCAAGTTGCCTCTCGAAAACTTAATCCCCGCTGCCCAACAGTAAGAAATCTCAACTCCTGGCCACACAAACTGTCCAATGGCTCATTCCCTTGGAGGCATGGTCCTTCATCAAAATTTGCTTATCTTTCATTCCTCCACTACAGGACACCAAGACTTTGCCTTTCCCTAAGTCAAAATGGAAAGCAAGTCAAGTGACAGGGACCATGCTTGTATTTTCCTCTGTGCTCATTGTTACCCAACAGCCTCTTAGTCTTCCCATAGCCAGGAGTTTTCAAAGCTACAGTGGCTGCACCGCAGTACATGACAGCAGCTGGCTGTTCACCCTACACATCCTAAACACCAAAGTTTCTAGAATTTAGTGTACTGAAAATCTTCTAAAGAAATCTCCAAAGAGACACACAAAAAACCTGCCTACTTTCCTGAAAAAAAGGTAACATCAGCCCAAATAAATCAAGCATACTGTTGCTCACATATTTACTAAAACATGATTGTATTCTGCTATTCAAGATACTGTTTAAGAAATAAGGAAGCCAGACAAGGTATTCCTATAAAGTTCTATTTGATAATTTTACTTTACCTACAATTTACAAATTATCTGCCTCACAGAAAACAGACTATTACTATTAACCCCAGTACTAAGTTGGCAAGTGGCATTTATCTAGCATCAGACATAACTGTGGTGGTCATGGAACTCAATGACAACAGAAATAAACACAGGAAAATAGTTGGGACCCACTTCTCACATTTCAAAGAAGTTGCCTTCACTTAATAAGCCTCTTAATTAGTATCTTACAAAGTAGTCAAACAGGAATATCAGTAAGTGGTAAAATAAATTTGTAAACTGCACAGTATTCTATAGATCATAAGTCCCCAAAGTAGGAGCATTCAAGTTGTGAACTTTGACAGGTATGGACAAACTTCTCATTATGGACAATGGTAGATGAGAATAAACTGCACAAGTAAACTCACGTCTGCTGGACACTGCCACAGCTGAGCTGCTGTGTGCCTACTGCACTGTACTGTGATCGTGTACAGCAGTCTCAGTCAGAGCCCAGCAAGTCCAGAAGTAAGAGCAAAACAGTGGTGAGAGCACAAAGCAATAACCGTGGGAACAAAAGTGAAAATAATTCAGACTGGACTGAGGTGCAAAGATGGTAGATGTTGCTCCTTCTTATAATTAATCATTTTACTATTGGCACAATTCTAAAGAATAAAGGCTGTGAAAGTAAAAATATAGTATTTGTGTGTGTGTGTGTGTGTGGTTTTTTTTTAATGCTTTACATTGTATATTTGTGTCAAAGGTATATAGGACTCACTTTGCTGGACTTACAAATGAATCTGACTTATGAACGTTCTCCCAGAAGGGAACTTATTCATCAGTCAGGGGCTTACTGTATGTATATATAGTATGTGTGTGTGTGTGTGTGTGTGTGTGTGTGTATATATATATTTTTTTTTTTTTTTGGGGGGTCTTTCTGAGACAAGTTTTCCCCGTGCAATCCAGGCTGGCTTGAATTTTACTTTGTAGCCCAGGCTGGTCTCAAACTTATATCAACTCTCCTGCCTCAGCCTCCTGAGTGCTGGGATTACAAGCATGTGCCACCATATCTGGCTTGTATAATATTCTAATTTAAATTATTGTACTGTCACATCATCAACTTCAGCATGAAAAGGCTCATCTGCATACAAGTAAGAATTAAAAGGAAGTTGAGATACATGTTATTCACTCTGGGAAAGACACTTTAAAACCACTCCCATTAAAATCCACACAGTTCCAAGGGCAGGCTCAGTATGCCCTCAGGGGCACTTAACACTGAACCAGAGAGTATGTGAATGTCTAAGGTTAAATATGGTATCCTCCCAGAGGTGATTATTTTCCCAAATATTTAGAAGAAAAACATTATTTCATATGAAAACAAGCATAGATGATGCAAAATGCACCTTCAAAATGAAGGCTTCAAATAAACCCCACATTATTTCATACACATCTCAAGACCTCCAGAAATCTATGTTCAAACTCCTAAAGCAAATTAGCACAGAGCACTATTAGAATGGACTTCAGAACATTGTTTCTAATGCGTGGCTTAGATTATATCTCGCTAAGATTTGGAGGAGAGAAGGAACAGGGAGCAGGAAACAGGCATAGGCAAGAGGAGGAAAGGGAAAGAAATTTGCATACTCGATTTATAATTACAAAGTTGTACCGCGTTTTCCCTCATGATTCCGTGTAGGCTGAAGTGCTATTTGGACTTTACAGTGCAGAGGTGAAGACCATGAAGCGCCACTCAGGACACAGTGATCATCAAGAAGACAGTGAGCCCATGCTGTCACGGCCACTGTGCTCAACGCTGCGTGAAGTTTTAAGACCACCAGTAGTCATCTTTACCTGTTTGAAGACTGTAACTTTGCCCTCTGCTCCCTACCTTTCAGCCTCATTTCCCACTGCTCACACCCCTGCAAACCTCTTCTACAAGTGCATTATTTTTATGCTTGCCAGTTACCTGCAGTGCCCTTCTCTCTGCTGTCTCGCTGGTGAGTATCTCATTTTTCAACCTATAGCCAAACTAATTTCTTCCATAAGATCTCATCATACTTCTTCAGGTAACCTTGACTTTTATACTAATCACACTGTACTTTGAGACTGAATGCATATTTTTTTAAATTTCATCGTCCTAATACTAAGCAGAATGACTAGCACCCAGTGGGAAAGAGATGTAATTTCCGGTGGATATTTCTAAAACTCGCTAACCGAAGCTGAGATAATAATCAGTGCTGAAGTCCTTAAACAGTATAATCAGATGAAACTTGCGTATGCACAGGTCTGCCAGATTCTATGACTCTGACAAGCTGAGGGCCACAATGCAGAGAATATGCAAACAATTACTATTTTGCTATTGTCCTTCATTCTTCTCTAAGAAAGACTTCATTTTTTGACAGCTTTTATTTGAAAAAATAATTAACATCTTGTTCCAAAAGCCTGTGTTCTTCACTGGAATCTCTGTATGGAATCTGTACAGTGACTTAACAGAAACTGCCCACTTGATACCCATTCTCTGCTAACTGTAGTTTCTATACATACGTCCCCTGCTTTATCTGTTTATAAGGATTTAGGCTTTTAAAAAACACAAAAACAAATTTGATTGTCCATTCAACATATTCTGTGGTCACACAAGAACTTTCTGTACTCCAAGTTTCAAAGTCTGGGAAATAGAGCTACATCACCGGAGAAAACAGTGGCAATTTGTTCTAAATACAAAATAGCTTATTTTCCTTTGGCAACTCTCCAGGTATTTGGGTGGCGGGAAAGGATTCTACTCTGGGATGAGATCAGGCTCTAAACCTGAACTCCTGTCAAAACTTAGCTGTGAGGGGAGAGGATATTTTTAATTATTTATCTTTCACATCAGGTTGGAGACATTAAAGATTTTTGGCATATTAACAGTTTTCTATGATTTGGCCTTTTGTTGGTGTTCATCCCTATTCTGGCAGTCCCCATTGGCTGATTTAATGGTACCAAGGGGCTGAGAGTATTGCTGTCCAAAAGAAAAAGCATTCTCTCTCAGGGACTCACTGGGAAGGCAATCTGCAATCACAACAGTAGCTACTTGTTAATTTTCTATTTGAAACACAGTGATGTCAATAGTACTGTACCCTGCCAGCCACCATGGGGTAAAGTACATTTTGAAACCAAAACAAACTTCCTACGTGCTGGCAAGTCAGATGCCCTAGTTTTATATATTCAAACACACAAGAATTAAGTCAATTCTTATACAGAAGTTTAAGCGTGACTCTCACAGCACCCTTGCAGTCCACAGCCCACTACTATTTTTGTTCCACCAAATTACTCTCCAAAATGGCAGAAATGAAGAAATACCGTTAGTGGTGTCTAATAAAGTGAAAATCCTACTTGGCATAAACAGCACATACGAATAATAATCTGTAATGTAATTGCTCACTTAGAAACAAGGTGAAAATAGTGAAGGGTTTTTTAAAATGGTCCCACTAATCAGAGATGATTAGTATAATAGCTCATTTTAAGAGGATGCATTACTTAGGAGGAAGGCACATCCTACTAAATGGAAGAGGAACAGTCTAGCCTAAAAATTAATGCACCCTTACAAGTGAGTATTCAGTGTACACTTAATAGCAGTAAGTAACCTGAATGAAGGGCTAAATGATTAAAAGTGGTAACACTGGTTACTGGCAGATGGCAAATGGCTTGACATTGCTGGACATCTGCCAATACAGTCAAGCCAGCAAGGGATTATTTATAAAGTCCCATTTTAGCCCAATTTTCCCAAAATCAAAAGGTAGTGTTTTTTTGGTTGGGAAGGGATAAAATTTGGGGCAGGGAAAGGATAACAAAGAGCAACTGTTAGTCGATGCATTTCAACTGCTTAACAACCCTGAAGTATTCATCAGCCATTAGGAACCTCTGGAAAAATAAAACTCACAGGTTTTTTACGTATGTCATAGTCCTCATAATTGATGTTTTGGTGTATCTTTATTTCCAAATCCTTCCACTGTTCTGAGCTCTTTTTTAATTCTTCATTATGCTGTATCACTTTCAATTTTATTTTCCTGGCCACAAAGGGCCCCGCTGAAGAGTAGTTTTCTAATTACTTTGGAGTTGCCCAACATCTCCTGACGCTGGGCGGCAATCGAGTACGCACCCCTTTGGAAAGGCAGGAACTGCTTTAATGTGGCGCGCTATTAGGGCACTAGCAAATGAGCACGTTCGAACAGGCAGACTGTGAACGTGATCTCAGAAATACTTTGTAAACCCTTACAAAACGGGAAAAGTGATTAGTAGATTAACAAGAGTTACAAATTACAAGGTTCTCCTAAAAGATAAAACCTTTTTTCTCCCCCTGTATGAAGGAGTTACCTCAGGGTCTTTGCACTAAGCTACACTCCCAGCCTTCAATATCTTTTATTTACGACAGGATATCCCTAAACTGCTCGACTGCCCACCCTAGGCTCAAACTTGTGGTCCTCCTGCCTCAGCCTCCACATCTAATTCTAAAAGGTAAACTTTTATCAAGACTGGGGACAAGCACTGAGCAGTAACATTACATTTTGTGACTTGTTATTTTTATTTGTCTAAATCTTGGTTTCACTTACTTCTGGAAAAGTCTAGAAAAGGATTAAATCAGAGAGCAATCCAAGCTGTAGTGTTTATGATTCCATGTTCAGCTCAATGATGTTATCATTTTCTGTTCAAGAACTGCTTTGTAAATAATACTGTACTTTTTGTTTATAACTTCTAACTGACAAATAATAATTTTACACTTTGATTCTATCAGTAGCTCAGGAGAACATCCCAGAAAAATTTATGTAGCACCGTGCACTCGGGGAAAAAGGCAGAGCCAGGCTGAGGGAACACGTTCCATTCTGTGCCTGGTGCCAGTCAAAATCCTGGCTGTTGATCACACAGCTTGTGTGGCTCTCTTGCCTAAGTATACAACAAGGGCAGAAAGACTGCTGCTCCCAACTATGGATGTCAGTTGGGTAGGGAGTTTGCCAAATATGGTTATATTTCCTTTCACATACATCTGGATAAAAATCCTGAAATATCTTTTAGAATCATCAGTGTATGTCATGTCATAGAACATAAGGCATATAAAAGATTTTGAAAATGGACAAAAATAAGACCCAACATGTGTTGTGTCATTTCCCCCTGAAAACACCAGTATTTCTTGAACACTCCAAGTCAGCAAAACCATGCTCCTCATGTGACTCAATACATGCAGCAGTAAATTCGAACTACTTTCAAGACAGCGTAAGAGCCAAGTATCACTAACCTGCTCTTTGGGAAAAGCCTTCTCCATGACAAAAATAGCACTCTTGTAAGGTCGTTTAGCTCTATCTAAACTAGGTTATGTTTACGAATGTTGTAACTGCAAAGATGGTATTTCTAATTGAAAAAGAACCTTATTTAGAAGAGAGTAATATTTTTTTTTCAACTTTGCCAAATACAAACTGTTCTGTAAAGGAATAATTTTGAATCAGGCTGGAATAAAGTGAATAAAGGCAACAAAAACCATACAGACATTACAATGCTAGAGAAAAATGCCACAATTGGTCCCAGCAATGATCCAAATGCCAGAGAGTTCAGTGTGGGTAAGTGACGCCAAAGGACGGCTCGGGGAATACGATGGCAGTTGTGCTCCGCAACAGTGACATTACATGTTAACACACTTTGAACACCTTCCTAAAATGAACAGATTATCAAAGAAGTGATCTAAATTTGGTGTCATTTTTATTTTGGAGACTAAGTCTCTACAGAGCTGTCACACAATTAAATATGGCTTCTTATTTTAATCGGAAAATGTCTCCAAGTTTAAAAGTGGGTATACTCCCTATATCATTAAGATTTTAGTGAAGAAATATGAATGTGTTCTCTCACTTTTCAGATTTTTCCCTTATTCTAACTTAGCTGTTGCATTTCTAGATTAGACAGCCCACAGCCTCATGTGATTTTCTTATTAATAGGTCACCTTTGCTCTAATTATTTGATAAAATATTGAACAGTAAAACAGTCCATGAAAAAGATATTTTTAATGGCATTTAAAAATCTCAAAGTCTTTAGGCAGTTTGAAAGAGGTTTGGGGTTGAAATCTTTAAAACAATAATTTAGGTTTAATGCACTAGAGTAGGGAGAAAGTATACAAGATTTTCCACATGGACGTCCACTGCTATGAAGATGTACTGAGAAGTGCCCTACCAGAGTATACGCGGGGTACGGCGGCCCATGGTTAGCACAGGGTCAGACTGTGTGCTTCAATTATGTGCCCGTTTGTTACAATTTAAAAGAAATCTCAGGTGAATAATGTAGCCTAGAAGTATCAACAAAATTAAGAAAAGGCATTAGCCCTCTGATGTGTACAACGTGTAAGTTTCTATGTACCAGTTACATAAATTTAAGGCTGGGGACTAGCTCAGTGACCACAGGCTTACCTAGCATGCGCAAGGTCCCTAGCACCACAAAATTAATTTTTTTAAAAAAAGTTTAGGTATGTCATGAATGCATATAATATATGTAGATAATATCATAACCATAAAAATATATATATATAAATCTATTATAAAAACTAAATTTATGCCCATCTTTACAGACCATGCATGGTACCATTTACAGCCAGGAGAAATGGAAAAAAAAGTAGAGATGCAGTATTACATCATAACTGCATAAAAGTAACTGTGGTACATACTCTGTAATTTCACCACCACCTCCAGCTGCTATTACAGTGGGCTCAAGTGTTGCCAGCAACCACCTAAGGTGCTATGTGTTGCTACTCATCCCTGCAGGAACAGTTCATCTCTCTGGTACATTTATCACAACAGAAAGTGTCATCTCATAGTTCTTATGTATTTTTCACCATACATAATATATACAAGATGTGTGTTAACAGACTTTATGTTATTGGCAAGGCTTCTGATCAAAGCAGACGATGTATTAATAGTTAAGTCTGTGGGAAGTTAAAAGTTAATGTACAGATTTCTGACTGCACTGGGAGTCAGCGCCCCTAACTCCTGTGTTCTTCAAAGATCAACTGTACATAACCTCAAAAGATACTTGGTGCCTCATGTTAAGGTGCTTGCTGGAATAAAGTTCGCATCTCCAACAGTAATCCAAACAGAAGGACATCTAAGAGAATCTAGGGTAGGGAAATGGGCTTTCAATATCCTATTTATCCAGAGCTGTCTACAGCATATTTATGTGTCAGCTGAAGCTTTCCATTATTTTCACAAGACATTAGGGCCTTACCCAAATGCCACCATAAAAAGAGGGAGAACTGTAGTAAGAAACCACTTTATATGTAAAACAGTGCATTAAAAATAAAACTATTTTAGCTGTCACTAAAAGAGCATATATACATTTATTTTGTAATTATGTTTATTGGTACATTTTAGGTAAACATAATGATCACATCACCTGTACATGATATACCTTGATTGGTTTTTTTCCCCATTCCTCTACCTTCCCTTTAATCCCTTTTCCCCTAATTTACAAAAGTTTTGTTTCATTTTTTTTCTTTTCCTTTCCTTCCTTCTCCCCTCCCCCGTCCCTGGCTCCTGTTCCCATTTGAGTATTTTTGTCCTCTTTCACAATACCTGTTACACATTCTAGTCCTTATTTATACTTTTGGTCCCTCACACCAGAGAAACAATGTGGTATTTACACATATGTCTGATATATTTCATTTAACAGTATGGTCTGAAGGTGCATCCATTTACCTAGAAATGACTCAAAATTCTATCCCTCTTTATGACTGAGTAGTACTCCATTGTATTTAAAAAGTCTTGATCCATTCATCAGTTGATGAACATTTGGAATGTTTCCAAGATTTAGCTGTTACAAAGTGTGCTGGTATAAACATGGCTATGCATACATCACTATGGCATAATGCTTTTAATTTTTTCAAGAAGATATCAAGAAGGGCAGTAGCTCAGTTGAATGAAACCTTTATTTTTTTGAGGAATGTCTGCACTGATTTCCACAGTGGTTACACCAGTCTGTACTCTCACTAACAGTGGAAAGGGGCTCCTTTTTCCCCATAGCCACACCAGCGTTTGTTACTGGTTGACTTCTTGATAATAGCCATTCTTTCTGAAGTGAGACAGAATCTCAGCACTGATTTAATTTATATCTCTCAGATGAGCAGTAATTTTGAACATTTTTTCCACATATTTCTCTTTAAGGTTTTTCTTTTTATTTTAAAGACAAAACAATGGAAACATTTCAACAACCAAACAGACATAGACCAGAATAACTCAAAAGCAATAAGGGAAGTACATAATTACGGAGAAGATAGTAGAGAATTAACAGTGGCTGCTGTATTACATAATGTTATCTTGAAATTGGTTACTCAGTTATACAAATAAAGGCATGTACAATAGATCAAACAATTTTCTCTGCCCTCATCTCCATTGTTCCCCCACCCAAGCAGTCATCTTCCCTCTGATAATAACTGTACTTTTTGGTTTATTTATTCCTTCGGGTTCTCACGTTGGGAAGACACGTGGCTGCTTCAAATTATGCTGTAACAAACGTGGGTGCACACAAATTGCTATGGTACTAGGTGGAAAAGCACCCATCCTCAAAGATGGCACACAGGCAGGGACCCAGGCACACTATGGTCAGCACCCTACTGACAAGCCTTCGAGGCTCTCGGGGGTCCGGTTAAGTTCACAGGGTCCCCCTGTCGAACTGCCAGGCTCGGCCCCAATGCGGCATGCCCAGGGGCTGGAAGAGTCCACGGGGGTTGCCCCCGTGGACCGCAGGGCTCCGCCCCAATGAGGCGCTCCCAGGGGCCGGGTCGAGTCTGCTTTCTCATATATTTCATATGCCATTTCTACTTCATCTGCAAAGTGTCTATTCATTTCAGACTCCCATTTTTTTACTGGGTCTTTAAATTTGGGGGTCTGGTTTTTTAAAAATTCATTATATATTCTAGATAGTCCTTTGAGGAACAGCTGGCAAACGTTTCTTCCCACACTGTGGGTTGTCTCTTCACTCTGCTAATGGTTTCTCTTGCTGTGCAAAAGCTTAGTAAGATGAAATCCTAGTTTTTTCCTTCATTTCTCTCTCAGTGAATTTGTTATTCCTGTACAGGAAGACTACTGACTGACTGACCATGCTACACTACTGAACTTGGTTATTCAATCTAGAAAGTCTTTTGGTGGAGATTTTGTGGTATCCTCTGTAGAGTATCATGTCATCTGCAAATAATGGTAATTTAACTTCGTCCTTGGCTATCCATATTTCTTCTATTTCTTTCTCTTGTCTAATTGCTCTGGCTAATGTTTCCAGAACTATATTGAACAGGAGTGGTGATGGTCTCCTGATCTTGTTCCTGACTTTAGAGTCAAAGCTTTCAGTTTTTGTCCATTTAGTATGATGTTGGTTTTTCATATACAGCTTTTATCAGATTGAGATAAAGACCATTTATTCTAATTTTCTGTAGGGTTTTTATTATGAATGAGTGCTGGACTTTGTCAAATGCTTTTTCTTCATTTAGTGAGATGATCATACGGTTTTTGTCCTTGGCTCTATTGATATGGTATATTATATTTATTGATTTGTGTATGTTGAACCATCCTGCCATCCCTGGGTTAAATCCTATATAGTCATGGTATGTAATCTTCTTGATGATTTGCTGCATTCTGTTTGGCAGTATCTTACTGAGGATTTTTCAATCTATGTTCATTAGGCCTTTTTTTTGGTTGGATCCTTTGGTTTTGGTATCAGTAATGCTTGCTTCCAGGAATAAATCTGGGCGTATCAGCATGTATAAATTTAAGAAGCTGTATTCATGTTATCTAAATGTAATCTCAGTCCATATCTAGTTTATCTACGCTGAATAGCCACAAGTTCACTTTCACCCCCAATAGGCGACAAACTATAGTATTATAAGACACAGCAAAAGAGATTCAGATACAGCACTTCTCCTGAAAGCCCTTCTAAACAAACATACTGCAAACATGGAAAGAACAATTCTGGCAAACTCCTAGAGAGAAGCACAAATATCACAGGGTGAACAAACTGTTCATTTTAGGTACAGGACATGATGATAACATCTGCTGTGAGTTACCTCAGCTCCCATCTGGGGTACACACAACTTAGGGCTCAATTACATACTTTTTTAAAACAGTTTTTGTAATAATATTTTCTACCTATGCTACAGATCCTTAAGAGCAAGGCCCAGGAGCTGTTTTCATCCCATCCCTAGTACACAGCACATGGTCAATGCCCACAGGTGCTTCTCAGTGGATATGTAACTACATTTAGGGGTCCTCTGTCAGTGCCAGGAACAACGCAAATGAACGCTCATTTCCAACAAAGACTTCAAATCAGAATGCAAGTCCTGGGGTTAATGGCACATACAACTATTATGAGGCATTCGCATGAATACCTGACAGTTACCCATGATTAGCCACCTTAGATTATATGTTCAATTGGGAATAGTAAAACTGCTGCTAAAAGATGAATACCATCTCAACTATTGTTTATTCTTAACCACGGCTGGGTCTGTAATAGGAGCCAACCCTTCTATATTGAAGTACTGAAAGCTCTCCCCAAAATGTTGAGAAATCTCTAATTAACTTTCACTTGCCAAGAAAGATGGGTTCATTTTGCAACGTGAAGTATCAAACTCAAAACGTCTGTGATTCAGCCTTTCCATTTTCTTTTTCTTTTAAATTTTTATTGGTGTATGTTTCCAATACAAAATGATTACTTTAACTTGGGGAGTTGGTACATGTACATAACATATCTTAACTCTTTTTATATCCCCTTCCATTTTCAATCTGAAAAAAAATCCTAGATAAAAGCAGAATATAGTTCTTTATGCCATTTCCTAAAAAGCTTCTCCATTAAAAGACCATCATTTGAAAAAGAATTATTTTAAAATTAAAGCACTAACCAGCACTACCCTCAAGCTACTGTTTAAAAGGCTATGTTTCTACTCCATGCAAGCATTACTAAACTAAGCACTGTTGACTATAATTTTTGAATTTAAAAAAATTTAACATTTTATTGTAGCAAATTCTAAGGTCAATTAAAATTTTGAAAGTAACAGGCAAATACCTGTTCATCATGAGCAAATCTACATAAGAAATCTTTGAACAAAAATTTAAAATGATCTCAAGAATACTGAAATAGCAACCGCTAATATCTTTCCATCAGAATTTGCAAAACATATTTTTAAAATTTCTCATAAAATGCTCAACAGAACAAGATCAAGTTTCAATATAGAATATTTGAAACTCACTAAAATAGTTACAGATCGTTTCCTATTCACTCTTGTTGCCTTTAATTATTTCAGAGCTTTCAGATGAACCAAACTCTTAACACTTTTTTTTCAAGGGGAGATTTTTGTAAAGATATAAAGATGAGTATGTGTACAGATGCATCATACATACCTGTGCGCACTTTTTAATTGCGTAAACCGAAGAATGGCTCCAGATGAACACCTCAGAGCACCAAACCCACAGCTATCATCATTTATGGAAATTCACAGCATCCTATGATGTTTTCCTAATGCTATTAATTCTAAACTAGGAGAAACACTGGCTTTCCAAAAAGGAGTAAGTCTTCCTAGGACCCTGCCAAAGAATACTGTTCTAGCTGATCATGGAAACTTCCATGAAAGACTCTTTATTTAACAGTACAGACTTTAAACGATGTCAGAGTAAATAGCTATGAGAATAAAAGTTACCAAAAATGAGACCTAACACAGGCCTAACACAACTACAGATAAAGATCCAGAAGAGTCTCTATCTCCAAAGCAAGCTGAACTTCTGTAAGATGTTAATAGTAAGGTGTAGGACTTTAAACAGAAGAGGGTGGTGACACCTCAAGGGCAAGACACTAGTATAAATTTCTAACATTTTTAGGAAATGTTTTCATAACAAAAGATCCATCACAGCTTCTATGCTATTTATAGTAAAACCTTAAGTCACCAACGAAATTTCTTGGTTTGCCATACCAATGCAAGTACAGAAAGAAACGTACCCTTATCTGTAAAACCTTCACTTTCAGGAGGCATTTTCCCATGGTACAACTTTACTAAAGGTCCCATTAGGAAGCAAATCCCCACATATTTCCTAAGTGGGTCATATTACCTAGAATATGCTATGGGGACAAACTGTTCTCTCTGGAGCAAGAGTGGAGAACAAAACTATTTTCCTTGGAAAGGGAAGATGTTTGCAGGGAAGCAAATATCTCACTATGTGCCTCTCTAAAATATTTTCTGTCTTAAAGTGGCAGATTTCACACACATGCACACACACACCAATAAAGGCTAGTTATTTAGTTTGACATTAACTTTTTTTCTGCAAATCTCACAAAAGGTGCACAGCCTGCTACCAAAACATTCATTACCAACTTACTATGTTCTCGTTAATCAAGGTACTTACCGTGAGTTCAAAGTACAAGCTGCTGTGTGTAAGATACAATGGCAAGCATGAAGTGGTCTATGTCATCACAGAAAGTACACATTCGGAAAGACTACAGACAGATCTGCAGAGGGGGAAACTACCCTACAAAGCAGTATGAGTTAAAATTCATACAAGTGACATGAGCAGTGAATCTCATAAATTCAGAGGTAAGACCACTTTGCATAATAAGGAAAGACTTTGTGGAAAATACATACTTTAGCTGTGCCTTGAGGGTAGTGTAAAAAAAAAAATCTGTAATTTGGGAATCAGAAAACCTAGGCCATCATCTGACATTAACAGTTTAGTGGAACATAAAACATAGTCTTTAGATTTTGAGGATTATACTACATGATTTTCTAATACCCCTTTCAAGCTGTATGAAAATGAATGGGCAGGTTTACATATTGCCTTTCTGAAATCTTTTAGGTTGCACAAGTAAAGTTGAATTTAACAGTAAATTCAACAATGATAGCTTTCTCTTGACTCTTACTCCCTTCCCCGGCTATAACAAATATATCAGTTTGACATCTATCTTTTTTTGTTGTTTTTGTTTTTAAGACAGGATCTTGCCAAGTAGTTCAGGATGGGTTTGAACTCACTACATAGCCCAGGCTGGCCTCAAACTTGCAGCAATCCTCCTGCCTCTGCCTCCTAGTGCTGAAATTACAGGAGTGCACCACCACATCCAGCTCTCTCTTTTTTCTTTTGGGGTAAAAGAAAACAGGGTTTTACTATGGCCCAGGCTAGCCTTGAACTCCAGATAATTCTGCCTTAGCTTTCAAAGTGCTGGGATTACAGGCATGTGTCACCCAACTGACAACATGTATCTTTATTAACATACATCTTTTTCCATATATCCACATATACATAATGTATATATAGAAATCTATGATTTTGCTTTATATTTAAATGTAAGACTATAGTAAAAATACTATCTTGCAATTTTTTTTTTGCGTAGTATGTCTGGAAAATCTCTACATAGACATACAACATGGGTCTATATCATTCTTTTTACTTGATGCAAAGAATGGGCATATCATTTCTTTAGCCATTTCTCTACTGATAAAAATTCATATTACTTCTAATTAGGGGTTATTACAAACACTCTGGTAATTGTTTTTGTGCTTTGTGCCGATACAGAAAGTCAAAAAGGGGCAGGAGTATAAACAATGAATTGAGCTAAAAACATGGAGGCAGAAAATACAGAAGATGAAGAAGCCCAAGTCAAGCATCTGTATTTTCAGTATAAGAAAAAGTTGTCACAATAGTATACTAGAAATACTTTTAGACTTGGCGATGGAAGATAAACATCCTAATGCTAGGTTGAAAAACTAGACTGGAAAGTACATAGTAGATTCCAGGTATGTCTTACTTACATTTCCCATTGCTGAGACAAATACCTGATACCCAGACTTAAAGAAGGAAGGTCTATCTGGCTCACAGTTTGTAGAGGTTTTATGTTGGCTGGCTCCAAGGCAGAGAGAGGCATGGCAGAGGAGAAACAGCTCATGGCGTGGCAGAAGGTAGCAAGCAGCAAGCAACAGAGACCCTCTATCTGTCCCTTTCACTTACTCCAGCTACCCCCCACTTAGATGGGCAGCACTCACATCCAGGGTGGGGCAGCATTAATCCTGGCATCACACCATGAATCAACCCCAGCATCATATCCTTGATCCCAGCAGCACACACCCTGGATCCAGCCAGCTCATGAGCACAGGAGCCTTTGGGGGGAACATCTAAATTGAGGTATAACAGGGTACTTGAAATCCTAGGATTGTCTTCTGACTAGAATTTTTTTCTTTGCACAGTGCTGGGGGTCAAGCCCAAGATTTCCATCAGGCTAGGCAAGCGCTCTACCACAGAACTACAGTCTCAGCCTATATAAGAAATCTTAAAGAGCAGTTCAATGTTTTTCTCTACTGAATCTTAGGGAAACTGAAGCCCCATCTGTAAACTAGAATGTGATTTTGACCCCTGCTTTATACTTTTACCCTATACTCACTTGGAAAAGTTGGGAAAGAAAGAAATTTCAATAGTTACTGATAAGTGTAATAGAAAAACATGAAGTGAGAATGGCCAATCCAAACAGAGGTTACAATTAAAGACAGCATACATTTCTCGTGGACCCAGTCAGCACAGTTCTGAGTAAGGCAATCCTCAGCAACTAAAAGCAAAAGAATAACAAAACAAAAACCAACAAAAAATACTGGCAAAGTCCCAGTACAAAATAATATTCTCTTTCCTACAACAGCTAAAATACACCGAACAATCTGAATCTCTTTTTTGTTACTGTGTCTTTAAGATAAGATCTCACCTGTTGCTTTAGCTGGGCTCGAACTAGTGAGTCTCCTGCTTCAGCCTCCAAAGTGGCTGGGATTACAGGCCTGTACCTAGCTTGAATCTCTTTGTTTTTGAAAGATAAATGAAAATTGCTGGAGTAGTCTCTAATCTAATATGAAAAGATTTCTTACTGACATGTCCCTTGGTGTCACTACCAAAATTTTTTTGAGAATAGAAATTTCTTTCAATGAAATACTAGCTGAAGAAAAAGCGTTTGAATCCTGGTTATACTTGCAATATTTATCAGTGTACATTGCATTAATTCTTTTACTATGTGAAGTAAAAGAATTTAGCAAAATAGCATACTGCATTAGAGTTGAATTTTGCTGTACAATTATTATGAGCATCATTACTAATGGTATAGGCAGTTTTACACATCAAACATACCCCTCAAAGCTGCATATAAAATATTTTAGATGGTATCTCAGGAAAATATATTACGCTCTTGTTTTTTAAATTACATATTCACAATTTGAAAGGTGTTTTTAAAAACGATTTGGAGCCTCACTAAGACCTCCGCAATCGTCTGCGCCTTCGATATCATATTACCACGTCAGTTACTCAGCATCTGCCTGACTTGTTCATTTCCAGGAGTAACTTCAGAGCAGTTTCAAGTTACAATATTTCTGGGTTATGTTTTTTAAACTAATGATCTCATCAGTCATAGAATTCATTTAAAATTCAGGAAGTGGATAGGTGAGGAACCAAGAGCACATGGTTTCTAGAGTGCAGGGCTGGTCTTTGAGTCCGCCTGTCACCTGTTAGTATATGTAGCCAGATTAGGAAGGAGAGGTCTGGGTCTTAATGAGCTACCTCTGATAACAGGCTATAGAGTGACTGTGACTCTATCTAGAAACAACGGTAGTGACTTCTGTGTGACTGCACAGAACGTAGTTTGGATGTATAATTTTATCCAGGGTACACCTCTCTATTGCTCAGAACTTTTATCTCCAAATTTTACCCACCCATTACTTCTGCATCTCATATAACATTCAACCCTACCAGGTGCCTGTCTGCACTGACAGCTGTTTTAGTAACCTGCAGTTTACAGCGTTCTTACCTTTGTAAAAATACTGTTTAAATGTTCATTTATTTGCAGACAGAATAAGTATCAATTGTATGTTTCTCTAACAAATGTTGTTCTTCATACTGTTTGATAATGTCAACTTACATACTTAACTAATTCTACAGATTTATAAGAAATTTCCTGACAGGCATGGTGGTGTGCGCCCATAATCCCAGGTATCGGGGCGGCTGAGGAAGGAGTTCGAGGCCAGCTTGGGCAATTTAGCAAAACTTGCCTCACATCTGAAAAGAAGAGGGAAAAGTAGGACATAGCTCAGAATCCCTGAGTTCAGTAATTTCTAGTATTAAAAAGAGCAGGGGAAAGATTAGGAATGAATAAAGAGAGGAAGGGAATGAGAAGAAAAAGAAACGTCTATTAACGGCTGGGGATATAACCCAGGGACAGAGCACTTAGCATGCACCCAACTCGCAAAAACACTATTAAATTAGTTCCTTCTTTCCCAGAAGTGAACCTTTTTGGGTTTTTGTTGACTGAGACAAGCCCTCACTATACAGTTTAGGCTGACCATGATGATACTGAATTCATGGCGATCCTGCCTCAGCCTCCCACGTGCACTCCATGTCCATCAAGAAATGTTACTCTTTTACTGTTCCACAGTTACCTTCTGTTCCTCTGTACCACAATAGACTTCTAAGAAAGTAAAAGACTAGAAGTTATCTTCTTTGGAACTTTTAAAAATAATTGTTAATAAATGTTTTTCTGTAATTTTTTTACATTAGATTTTACTGGTACATTTTAGATATATATAACTATCACATGCATCATAGAGAACTTGTACCTGTACATGATGTAACCTGTCCTCCCATTCCCCTTCTCTCCCTCCACCCCCTCCCCTCCCCATTTACAAAGCTTTGTTTCCATGTTTTTCTTCTCTTGGCATTTTTTTTTTAACTTTTCTTTCTTTTCACCCTGCCCCCTCTGCTGTTTGGAACTTTTACATGAACTTAAAATAGGTGATCAATTTTCCACCTTCAGACTAAAAAGAGAAGCATCCATCGTATTTGCCTAATCAGAAAACTGGAAGCAACAAAAAGTGCTGCTTTTCCTTTCCGCTACAACTATACTTTTTAGTTTTGTTATTCAAGGCATTAACAAATAATAATAAAATTATATTTTTTCACATGTTAAGTGAAATTTACATATATGTACACACAAATCTTTTATATACATATAATAAAGCCCAAACTTCCTCCCACAAATACCGTACTAGGTACTAATAAGGATACTGCAAACATTTGTGGTTAATTAATGTCTTAACTATAAATTGTTGTCATTTGTGCAGTGCCATTAGCTAATGATGACATCACAGTTTTTATACACCAACCACAAGGTCACTGGGCTTATCAGGACTTTCCTCTATCCCAGTGATAACTGGTATGATTAGTTCTTTCTATCTGCTAAATACAACACTCATCAGATTAGTTTACAAATAGTTTCTTCCGTTCTTTTGTCTTTTTCACTTTCTTCTTTTTTTTTGGTGGTGTTTTTGAGACAGGGTCTCACTATGCAGTTCAGGCTGGCCTTGAGCTCACTTTGTAACCCAGGCTGGTCTTGAACTCGCAACGATCCTCCTGCCTCAGCCTCTCAAGTGCTGGGATTATAGGCGCGCACCACCACTCCCGGCTTCACTTTCTTTTTCAGTACTAGGAATTGAACCTACACATCCACATTGAGCTACACCCCCATTCATTCATTCATCAATCATTCACGAGACAGGGTCTCCCCAAACTGTCAAGCTGCCGGGCTGGGCTTCAACTTGCCGAACTTGTGCTCCAGGTTCCCCGAGTTCTGGGGTTACAGCTGTGTCCCACTGTGCTCAGGTTTTCACTTCCTTGATGGTGCCCTCAGAAGCACAAATGCTTTTGATTTTGATAGTCTGATGCATCTATTTTTTCATTTGTTTGCACTTTTGCTGTTGTGCCATGAAGAAACCATTGCCTAACCCAAGGTCACAAAAATTTACTCTTAAGTTTTCTCCTAAGAATCTTAGTTTTAGCTCTTAAAAATCCAGCTCTATGCTCTATTTTTAATTAATTATGTTGTATAGGGTGAGGTGAGACTCTACCTTCAGTATTTTGTATGCATCAACACTATTTGTTAAACCAACTTTTACTTTTGAAAACACTTCTAGTTGTCTTGGGATCTTTGTGAAAAATTGGCTGGCCAGAACTGTTTCTAAACTTGTCTAAAGTTGTCTAAACAGAGTTTAGAGACAGTTTGTCTCTAAACTCTGATCATAATGTGAGAAATTGTCTCTGCTCTTTCAGTTCCATATCATTAGTCTAATCTAATCTTAGGCTTGTGCCACATTGCTCTGATTATGGTAGCTTTGTAGGGAGCTCTGAAGTGAACTACATGTCCTCCAACTTGATCTTCTTTTCAAGATTGATCAGACCACTCTGGACACTTTGCTCACATATGTTTCTGGATGAACTTTAGGGTCAGTTTTTTAATTCTGGGGAGGGGGAAAGAAGCTGGGACTTTGATAGGGCTTGAGTCTGTAGATCAATTTGAAGAATACTGACATTTTAACAATACTGTCTTCCAATCCATAAACAGTGAGTGTCTTTCCATCTCTAGATTCCTTTAAATTCTTTCAGCCAGTTTTCATGTTGGTTAAATTTATTCCTGGTATTTTATTGTTCTGGATGCGACTGTAAATGAAACTGTCTTCTTAAACTCATTTGCAGATTGTTCATTGCTGGTATACTGCAGCCTAAGAGGTTTTGGTGTATCATTCATACTCTGAGACTCCTAAATGTTTATGGGCATTTTTTTTAGAATTTTCTATACATACAATTATGATATCTGCAAATAAAAATGTTTTCTTCTTTTTTTCCAATCAAGATGTCTTTTATTTATTTGTTTTTCTTGCCTAACTGCCCTGAGTACAATCTCCATTACAATGTTATATATAAGTCATGAAAGCAAATGTCTTTTATTCCTAATATTAGGGGGAAAGCATTTAATTTTTAACCATTACATATGCTATTAGCTGTGGGTTTTTCATATGTACTGTTTATCTGATTGAGGAACATTTTATAAGGCATTTTCATATTCAAACACCTAATACTCTTGTATCTTAGTGACAAACTAGGGCTAAAAAACCTTTGAACATTCCAGAATTATAGGACCCAACATAAAATAAAAGTATACATTTTAAGCTAGGTGAGGCTAGGTTAATTTCAAGCCTACAATAAAGGTTTGGTTTCCCTAGCCCATAAACACATCTTTAGTAAGTATTCTTTAAGTACTACTATCATGAACATTCTGCCAAACCAATCTTGTTTTCTTTCCTCTTAGCAAGTGTACATTTAAAAATGCATACATTGTACATAAAATTATATTCTTTTTAAACAAATGCCATACATATAGCATATAAAATACACAACTAAAATCAATTAAGGTATGCTCCTCCTGCCAAAGAATCTCACAGCAGACCAAAACAATCACTCTGCCAAAATACCCACATCAAATGGGGACATTTTCAATAGTCTAGGGGGGAAAAGTTATATTCCTCTTCATGTCTAAACAATTAGGATAAACAAAACATCAAAACTTCTAACACAAAAAACGAAATTATTTATTAGTCTTCAAATATATATATATATAAGTTTTCCTTGTAAAAATACCACTTTAAAATCATGGAACGAAAAAGGAATAGCAACCTCATAGGAACATAAACTACTCTAAGTTAACTGTTACCTTTTACAAAATTACATATCTTTGCCTTAGGAAACTGCATGGTGCCCTAAGGAACTAGGAGTCAATAAGCCTCTCAACAGTAGAGTCTCTTATCAGAATAAAGTCTCTCATGACAAAAATTCTTCCAAGGATGTTTCCACTCAAGTTTTCTCCTGTAATTTATTTCCATTTTAAGACTTCATTAAACTTCCTACTTCCCACCTATGAAATTATTTTGCCTGCTAAGCTCTCCAGAGTTTCTATATATTTGTCACTTTTCACTTAGAGTTAATACATTTTGTTGATTGGTCAATCTGTGTAGTGCTGGAGATAAAATGCAGCAAATGCTGGACAAGTGCTCTACCCCTGAGCCAGAGCCCGGCCCTCGCTGGTTTTCATTCCACTCAGTATCACCTAGCATTCTTTCACTCAGTGACTATTTACTGAGTGACTACTATGTGCTAAGGCTAAATAAAGTTTCTGCCTTTCTTAAAGGAGTCAGTATGAATAATTCTAGAAGATAAATATATTAAAGTGACATAAAAGGCAATGGAATGAAGAATGAGTAGGGGCCTGAAAACTAAGAACTAAATAATGATGAAGAACTCGATCAGGGTCTTCCAAGCAGAAGAAATACCATGAGTAAAAGCCCTAAAATGGAAATGAACGTTGCGTGTTGGAGGAAAAAGAAAGCAAGCAGGGTCGCAGGGCATGGTGGTGCACACATGGTGAGTTCAAGACCCTGTCTCAAAACAAAAAACAAAGGATTTAAAAAAGAAAGCAAGCAGAGTCAACTGGACCTCAAGAGAACAGGGGAAAGCAGTAGACTATGTAGTGCACAGATTTTATCTACTAGCCCAGGGGAGTAATCAGAAGGATTACAGAGAAATGACATGATCTGATACAGTCTTTCAGAGGCTCACACTTGCTGCTGGGTGAAGAATGACATGGTGAGGAGGGAGGATTCACAGCAGTTCACAGGCAATAGCAGCATGCTTCCTGTGCAGCGCTTCTTGGTCCTCGCTCCCTGTTTGTCCCCAGCCCTGTCACCTGAGTGCTGACTCTTGTATCTTTCTGCATCATGGACTACTAACTTCATCAGCATCCAAATGGGTCTCCTTGTGCCTACAGGTAGGCAGTATTTTTCTTAATGCTTTCATTATGCCTGTGTCTTTGAACAAAAGCTTCTAATACTGCCCACAAAATAAAGCCAAAATTCCCTGACAGGCTGTATGTAACATTCTACAACCTAACCCCGAACTACCTCTGCATCCTCATCTCAGACACATGATGCACTCTGCTACTCCATTTTAAGTAGTCTACTCACCCTTTCTTGAGCCCAACTCATGATGCCAACCTTCCTGCCTCCATAACTATTCACCCCACCCTTTTTCCTTATGGAATTACATTAACAGCATCGTGTAACGGGGAAACATGGAAGAATTCCATAGATGCTAATTTTCATCGTTCCTTCAGAGGTATGTGAAAGTCATTATAGATGGAGGACACCTAATACCATCTGTTGGACATTCATTAAAAATAATTTCTCCTTCATCACAGTCAGCTCTGTTCTGCCTAGGAGAGCATTATTTGTCCAGTGCCCTCATTTGGCCCTTCCAGCTCTGCCGTAGTTGTAATAAGGGTAAGCCTTTGACTTCAGTGGAATGACAGCTACTGAGGTTGCAGCCTCTCCTGCACTCAGCACTAAGGTTCTTGACCATCAGAGTCTTGTTAAAGTTGTTGACTCTGTCCAAAACATCATCAGTAATTTGAATTAAGATAATGGAAAAGCAATGAAGCAGTCTGAAGTCTGTACTGAATAGCGTCTTTCCTGGCAAAGGACTTAGCACAAACATAAGCCAATGGGCAAAGTAAATTTTTAATTCTTCATTCTCAAAGACTCAATACATTTACCATGAGAATTTTCATATAGGTTCCAGAAGAGCGAGGACTATCTGAAAGTATTCTGCTTCCTTTCCACTTCCATGTCTTGACCCTATCATGACCTGTTACAGGTCTAGGGAAACACGGTACACAGGTGACAAGTGCTCTGAACTGTCCAGATGAGGTTAAACATGGATCAACGTGGCTTTACGCAGAAAGCAGCCCCCAGGACCTACTTAAGAAAGAATGTGAATTTCTGTATAAATTGTGAAAATGCCTAAAGCTTGTTAAAAAACTATAGGGGTAATTGTGGGTTAGAACAAATTACTGTGGGCCCCTCAGACCCCAAATATCCATGATTAGATTTTCTTCTGAGATCTGGGAGTATGTACTTCCACACTGCTATCTATCAACTCCTGTACGCTGAAACCCAGGCCTTCAACAATCTTGGGAGTTTATATAAAAGAACTACCTAAAATTATTCTGTTCACTACTAATTTAAAATCACCTACTCCAAATCTCACTGCATTTGTCCCAGTAAAAAACACAAATTCAGGCTCAGAGTGCTGTATGTGCAAGATTTAGAACCAAGCTAAAAAGAAAAACAAAAACAAAAAATTCTGACATTGAATATACTATACACAAAGTGACAAAATATAAAAAATATGAATGAAAAGATATCCCTGAAGTGAAAGATATAACTTTGAAATGAGTTATTTTCTTCACACAAGGTATTGCTGAAAGGCAGATGACAGGTAAAACCAAAGTTCTATTTGTTTTAAAGGACGCCAAAATTTGGTTAACTATTTTCTTCAACATGTCAAATAAAAATAGTGCCTTAGTAAAAGGAACTATTCAATAGAACTGGGTGGGGGCCAAAAAAATGTAATGACATAAGATTAAATTTTTTAAATATTCCTGTGCTGCCTTCCTGCTGAATACCTCCCTACACTTTAAAATCTTCCTGTGTCTTGCTAGTTCACAGCTGGTGTTTTTTCAGAGGTAGGTATGGGTTATTAAAGTTGATTTTCCATTTGACACTACTGTTAACACATACCACTAAATTATACAATTCTATTTATAGTGATAAAAACAAATGTATCTTGGAAAGGTTAATCCTGTATCACCTTTTACTCAGGCCTTAGGGAAGAGAGGGAGAAAAAAAGAAAAAAAAGGAGACAGGGAAGAAATAACTGGAGAAATAAATGCATAACGTCTACTAGGCCTTGTAAATTAAAAAGGTTATCTATGAGTCCTTTCTGGGGTATCAGAAGGGGATAAGAGAACAATGCATCTAGTGAGGTAGCACAGGAAAAAAGAAAATCTCAGACCTAAGTAACGGGAACAAAAAACCTTCACTGGAGAAGACATGCAGTCCCGCTAATAAAAACTATGCACATTAAGCCAGGCATGGGGGTACACAACTGTAATCCCAGGTACTCAGGAGGCTGAGGCAGGGAACTCCAAGTTCAAGACCAGCCTCAGTAATTTAGCAAGACCCTGCTTCAAAAAAGAAATAAATAAAAAGAGCCAGGGAAGTAGCTAATTGGTAGAGCACTTACCTGGCATGCCAAGTACCTGGGTTCAAACCCCAGTACCAAAAAGCAAACAGCAGAAACCATGTACGTTGTATCTGCTCTCAGGAAAAGTCAATTCTTCAGCACTGCTGACGAGACTCTTCAACCTCTGACCTAGCTTACCCTCTGTTATGATCTTTTATCCCTGTATGGAACCTCTTGCGGTTTACTCACTCGGCCTCCTCTGCAGAGCCCTCCAAGTCTCTGCAAAGACGAATCAAATGACCTTCCAAAATGATCCTTCGGCACCCTGCAGTACCCGCTGTTTCTCCATTACCAAGCTTATCAGGTTAAACAGCGTTCTGATTCCCTGTCTTCCCCATGAAGCCTTGAGTCCCTTAAGGACAGAAACTATCTGAAACATTCTAGTATTTTCTAGGAAAGTATTCAGCCTGTCAGGCAGTAACACTAGTTCACAGGTGATAAATATCTGTTGAATGCATGAATAAATGAATGAATGAATGAATGAATGAACGAACTGCAAGAAGATTTAGTGTGGTCCAATTTGTCATGTTTATGACCTACTCCAGAAACTTAATCTTTTAGCAAGACCACATTTAAGCCATGAGCCTCTCATGATTAATCTGTTTTGAAACACACAAAGACAGCTACTCCATGAAAATCAAAATTCAAGTGAGCTTAAAAACATTTACTACTTCTAGTTTAGATCATATAAGCTTACTTTATTGCAGAAAATACATAAATATCAGAGTCATGACAGGCTACACATTTTAAAAATAAAATTACAACTATCTATGTACTGTAACATTATAGGTCAAATGGTGAGTTTGCTTCTTAAATGTATGTTAAAAAAAAAAAAGCTGCACCTCATCGCTGACTCACCGATTCTTTTCCAGCTCATTGTGTGTAGATCTAAAAAAAAAAAAACAGCATTAGCCAACTTGTTAATAAGGCTAAAGAGAGGAGGATTCAGTTTAGTTACTGATATACCACAACTAAATTTAACACAGCAATGTACAGTGAAACTTCTACAATCTTACTCATCAAAGGGAATAGTCTATGTTAAGATTTCATTCAGATGTAGTTTTTCAGTTAATTCTAAGTATTCTGAAATTGGGATTTCATTGCTATGCTAATAAAATTTATCCTACTACATACTCTCCTGCCTACACTTACAGTGTAGTTTGTTGATTTGTAGACATTCATATTAGAAATTTTAACTGAAACACAATTCTATTTTTATTTAAAAAGAAAAAAATGTATGTACTAAGTCCTCCTCTATCTCCACAAGAAATAAAAAATATTTAGCTAGCATACAAACTAAAACAGGCCTGCTTTCCTGGTAAGCAGGCAGATTCAAGCCTTTTTCTGCCTTTTGTGTAAAACATAAATGGAAAAGTTATACAAGGAAGAAAAATATGTTAACATAAAGAAGATATATATTAATAAACCTGGAAACATTTTTTTAAAACTAGAAAGATATTACTCAAAATGCTAGCAATGGTTCTTCTCAGTGACTTGTGCTTCTCAATATTTGTTATAATGATACCATCTATTGGACAACCATAGTGTCTGCTCAAGAGTGTGCTAAGCAGCAAGCATTCTATCTCATTTTACCCCTAAAACAACCTCTGCTTGATGAGCAAGAACACTGAGGTTCAGAGAGGTCCAGAGACTCATTTGCATCCCAAATCATACGGCGGCGATGATTTCCACCCTGGCCCCTCTCACTCGGAACTCAGGTTCTCACCCACCCAGTGAGAAACAGCACTGCTTAAGTTAGGGGCACAGGATCTAGGGCCAGACCGCCTGCGATGAAACACTCGTGGCTTTGGTAAAGTCCCTTCTGTTCTCTGTGCTTAGCTTCTTCCTCTATGACACAGAAAACAGCAACAGTATAAATAGCCCTCCATGTCTGTGAGTTCCATAAATACTGACTCAAATAACTACAAATACTCAGGAAAAACAATGCATATGTGCTTCATGTGTACAAACTTTCCTCCTGTCATTATTCGGTAGATAATACACTATAACAACTCTGTAGCACTGACGTTATATTAGGTGTAAGCAATCTAGAGATACTTTTAAAGAATACACAAGATGTGCCTAGGTTATATACAAATACTACAGCATGTTATGTAAGGGACTTGTGAATATCAGCAGACTTTAACTGTGGGCGGTTCCTGGAACCAATCTCATACAGATCCTAAGGAATGGCTATACTTGTCTCATATAATTGTTATAAAGACTAACAAGTTATAATGAAAAACAGAATATAATAAACTCTATATAAAGTATAAAATTATACCCTACATTCTGGTTCCCTTAAATGTGTTACTTATATAATAATTTAGCAGTAGCAACAAGAATTTTATAAAGGAAAATTTAAGTTTCTATCACTAGAACTAAAGTTAATCATTTTATATATTCTAGCTAATGTCAAATCCCTTCACAATATTATTGATTTATTTTTCCAATGGAATTTGATAATCAGATTCCCAAACCTAAATCACAAGTGTTTTTGTAAGCCTCGTAATTTTTGGAAATTTTAGCCACTAAAAGCCAACAGAGTTTTTTGAATTACTGTCTCTTATCTTTTGCTTTCTTAGTAGTTTCATAAATTCCAAGTGATATGGATGAGAAAGACTAATGTTCATTTTTCTACGGAGACTATCTTAATAAAAGGACTTCTCTCTCAAAAAATGTGGAAATAATCTCAGTATGTGCTATGGCTTGTACCTAGCTGCTTCCATCTTCGTGTGCTCATAGGTGGAGTTTTTCTGGGCTGGCTGGATCTAGGGTGACCATAGTTATAGGTGTGGATAATGGGAAGCCCCACCCTAGGTGTGGATGACACATCCGAAAGGTTTCTGGTCTTGATAGGATGAAAGGGGAAGGGCGGCTTGCTTGCTGTGCTGCTTCTCCCTGCTGCACCATGAACTCTTTCTCCGCTGCTGTGCCCCCCTGCTGCACCCCGCTGCCTTGAAGGCAGCTATGGACTGAAACCTCTACCAACTGTGAGCTAAAATTTAAAACCTTCCCTCCTTTAATGTGTGAGTGTCAGGTGTTTTGTCTCAGCAACAAGAAAATGACTAAGACAGGATATTCAAGAGTTCATAAAAATTAACAGCAAATATATGCATAATTTAGACTGAAGTAACTGAAAATATAGTCAGAAGTTCTAGTTTATTTTCTTACTGTATTATTTGATATATATAACAATCACAGAAAATTTGTACCTGTACATGATGTATCTTGTTTTTTCCCATTCCCCTCCCCTCCCTTCAACCAGAAATTCTAATTTAACAGATTCAGAACCCAATAACCATGTAAGTATTTGACACCTCAATTACCATATAAATATTTATTAAAAGCTTTGATTACTAATTTGGCTTGTTTTAGTAAATTAGGATAAGGAAATGGCATATTTTAAAGCATTTAAAACAAGGACTGGGAGCTGAGCAAGATGGCACACGTGATGCCAGCACGCAGGTGCCTGACACCAAGGATTGCCAAGAGTTTGGTGCAAGCCTGAGGCACATAGTTAGTTCAAGGCCAGCCCAAATTACATAGCAAAACCCTGCCTCAAAAAAAAAGGGCAAATCATGGAAAGAAAAAAAAATAAAGACTGGGAATGTAGTTCAGTGGTAGAACACTTGTCTAGCATACAAAAGGCCTGATGCTCAGTCACCAACACTGCTAAAAAAGAAAAAGATTTAAAGAAAAAAAAACCTTCAAGCTATGAATGGCTAATCAATGATGAGATTCCTTGTACTTTCTTGGCAAGCAAGATTTGTCAAGCCTTTGAGAAGAAAACTAGGTACAAGTAAAACAAAAACAAGAGCCAATCCACGCTAAAATACTAAGTAGTGAGTGGAAACACTGCACTATAGAGTAGATTCCAGCTTACCATGAAGTTATTCTAAACAATGTGACAATCCCACTATAACCATATGTGCAAGGTAATATAAGCAATGGTGACCAATTGTCGAGTGCCAATATTCTATCAATCCTAGTATAAAAACTAGCACCAGTGAAACATAATGTGACCTACTGCTGTGAACAAAATTAAAACAGCAGGTTCTTTCTACCTCTCTCAAACTGACTTTATTATTTGTGATACCTAAGAATATAAGCCTTTTAACAAAACCAGGAAATGTATGCCACATTTAGTTATACCACCAGCAAATTTAACAAGATTACCAAGCAAGAAAAAAAAATGAAAATATACTATTACAATATTGCCATGTTCAATTAAAAAAATGTAGCAGTAGTTTTTACTCCTATTTTGAATATTTTGCCTGAAATAGCAAGTCAACAAATACTGAATACTTCCAACGTTCAAAGCTGTCGTGGGCTCCAGGGGAATCAAAGACAATTACCAGTTGGTAATTTTAAAAATATACAGGAATAATTACAACAAAGGTAAAATAAATATACGAAATGTACAAAGTGTTGTGGAAGTTCAAAGGAGGCAGTTTAACTCCAAATGAGGGAAATTTTAGAAAAAGGTAGCATTTGATCTGAGGCTTAACTGATGGCTACATCTGCTATTAGTAAAGTCTAGAACCTGCTAAGGAGATGCCACTCCAGATAGAAGCGGTAAGATAAGCACAGCAGAGTTTTCACATGAAGTCCGGAGCAAAACAAGAAATAACACGTATGGCCCTAAAGACCCATCTGAGTTAAAACACTAACTCTGTCACTCACATTAGCCACATAACTTTGGGACAAATAATTGAACCTTTGATTCAGTTTCCTCCTTTGTAAAACTGAAATATTACCACATTCCTTAGCTGGATTACTGTGAGAACTGGAGAAAAATATGTAACCTAGCAGATACTAAGTATTCAATAAATGTTAGCTACTAGTATTTTCATTTTTAACAAAACCAAAACTATACTACAGTACTCAAAACACTGCACACAGTATGAGACAACAATTGACAGGTTTTTAATGAACACCTGAAATTAGCCTGAAACTGAACACACTGCACCCTAGGCACACACCCTTCCCATCTCTGGGCCTTTATATCCAACCTTTCCTTCCAGGAATGGGTCACTGTACATATATGTGATAAATTCCCTATAAGGTTCAGATGTTCTGAATAATCCACTTGGTTAGCACATTTTTTTCCAAATAAAATGTACCTCTGAAGGCAAACAATAATGAACTATCTTCCTTTTAGACAGCAGTTCAGTGTAGTTCACAATTTTCAAAGAGATGTTTTATCATTTCATTACTGAATCACAGGTAATCTGTTTTACAAATAACATCCCTTTAAGACAGCCATCAAAATGCATTCCCTATTTGAATGGACTAGTCATTATCTCAACCAGATCTCCGTGTTTTCCTTGATTACACCAAGGCTTTAATACGTGAACTTTGGGTATAGGCTGGTGGCAGTCAATGAAGTGAAACACAGAACCGTAGCTGCACAGAGGCCCAGGGATGTGGCTCAGTGGCACAAGCATCTGCCCAGCGTGTATAAGGTCCTGCGTTCAATTCCCAGTACAAAAAGAAACAAAAAAAATGTGGAAGCTCCACAGAATGGTATGATTTGGCTCAACAGTGCTTCATGGAAGGAAAATAAAAGTCTCCTCTCAGAAGTAATGTTCCCTTCTAGCAGAAGTGCTCTCTATCCGTGGTGAATTAACGAGCCATCCCCTCACTTGCTAAGATTTTTGTTCCAGTTTCTTTCTAACCCTAATGGACGCTGCCCTCCACACAATGAAAAGAACACATTTTACAAAGCTAAATGAGTACTTCTACCAGGAAATCTTCAGTTTATAATTTACATAAATACCGTGTCCTCAAACACCAAGTAAACAAAGTTTCAGCTGCAGCAGATCGTGTATCTGCAGAGAGTTGACAAGAAAATCTACTGGTTAGAACTCCCTCCCTTTCACTCACTTGTTTCCCTCAAAAGCTGTATCCCATTTTAAAAACCAGAGAGTAAAACCTGAATACTGCATTGCAAACATAGAAAAAAGTGCTTCACAAATATGTACTGTTTCTTCCTTAATGATAAAAATGTAACTATCACCATCATGAGGCTCACAAAAAAACAAGTGAATAAAAAAGATGAATAATAACTATAATCACTAACTCCATAAAATTTATGTATTAAAGCGGAGTGTGTGTGTGTGTGTGTGTGTGTGTGTGTGTGTGTATATATATATAATGCCTTATGACTCAGCATTTCTACTCACCAGCTCAACCAAACAAAGAACACTCACCAAAGGGCACCAAAGGAACACTCACACAGCATGAGGCTAAAGCCAGAAACTCAAATACCCATCAATAATAGAACAGTGGAGATAAACTGTGAAATATTCATACAGTGTAATACTATATAGCAATGAGGATGAACAAAACAAGAACTATTATGCATGAACATGGATTAAGCTTCAATTTCAATGTAGTGCTGAATGAGAATAGATACCAAAAATGCACAAATGACGTATCTCCATTCCTATAAGGTTCAAAACTGGAAAAAATTAAGTATGGTATAACAGGTTAGAGGCAGCCAGGCATGGTGGCACCACCTATAGTCTCTCTGGGAGCCTGAGGCAGGAGGGTCATAAGTTCAAGGCTAACCCAGGCAACTCTGCAACTTAGTGAGACCCTGTCTCAAAAATTCTAAACAAGTCCTGAGGATATAGCTCAGTGCGAAGGCCCTGTGTTCAAGGCTGAGGAGGAAAAGGAGGAGAGGGAGGGGAGGGGAAGCCAGGGGTGCTGCTAACCATCCACCTGACCCTAAATTATCAACAGTGCTGAGAAGCTGAGAAACTCTGAAATACAGATAGAAATAAAGCCAAGGACAGGAATGGAGTAAGTAGGTGGGAAAATGGGAAAGAACAGTGAATATCGACGGTGAGTATTAAAGTTAAAGCCTGAAAGCTGGCTTTAAAAAAAAGTCAATAAAATTGATGAACTATTTCAAGACTAATGAAAAAAAAGGGACAAAAATTAGAATTTAAAAAAACCTGAAAGGTACATCAGTACAGATCCTATGTACATTAAATGGATCTCAGAGGTCTAGGAGTACAGCTCACTGAAGGAGGACATGCTCAGAATGCTGAAAGCTGATCCTTAGCACCAATACAAAAGAAAAAATGCTTAGAAAATATTATGGCTGCCAGCTAAAACGGTACATGCCTATAGTCCCAGCTACTCAGCAAGCTGAGACAGGAGAATCTTGAGTTGGAGCCCATCTCAAAACAAAAAACAAAGGACAAGAGAATATTATGAAAAATTTCATGCCAATCATGTTTGTCCATATCGTCTAATCAACAACTTAATTATGGACAAATTTGTTTTGCTTTGTTTTTCTTAGACAAGATCTTGCTATGTAGTCCAGGCTGGCATTGAACTTAGGGAACCTATCATCTCAGCCTCCCAAGTGCTAGGCCTACAAGTGTGTGTACCACCACATTCAGCTTAATTATGTACAAATTTCTCTCTCTCTCTTTTTTTTTTTTTTTTGGTGGTACTACTAGGGAATGAACTCACAGCTAGGCAAGCATTCTTTTCCTGAGCTACATCCCTAACCCTTTTTAATTCCTGAAACAGGGTCTTGCCAAGTTGTTCAGGCTGGCCCCAAACTCGAGACCCTCCTGCTACCACTCAAATAGCTGGAATTACTGGCACTCACCACCACCCCCAGCTTGGACAAATCTCTTGAAAGACACATAATTCTTTTGGGGAACTTTTTGCTCTCCTTACTTTTTAAAAATTTCATTTCTGGCATATGATTAATCTGCAGCTATTTAAAAATATAAGGCAGTCAAATCATTCACAGCAGAAATTTAACGTAACAAGAAAGGTAAGCTTTGTATTCACAAATACAATCACAAATAAGAGAAGAAACTGCTAAATTATTTTAAGGAGTAACCTCTAGTTAAGCAGAAAATGGATGGGGAGAGATGAACAGTTCTATTTTATAGACTAGTTTTAACTGACTTTTTAAACCATATATATGTATATATGATCTTTTTTAAAATATTAAGAATGAATTTAAAATAACTAGTTCACTTTCTAGTCTTCATACCGCCAGAAATAAAGAAGCATCCTCTCTCTATATATATAGAAATTATACATTATTTGTGAACAAATTATTTCTTAGGTGAGAGAAAATACTGGAAACTACAGAGAATTTTTAAGAGAAAAATGACTGCTCTGAAAAATATTTTCCTAAGTTATAATAGGATATTTAAGATAACATAATTATCTAGACCTGTTAGTTTTTGACACATTCTATTAAAGGACACTTTGTTTTTTTTTTTTTTTTCCAGGACCGGGGATCGAACTCAGGGCCCTAGTGCTTAGCGGCAAGCACTTAGCCCACTGAGCTGTACCTCCAGCCCTTAAAGGACACTTTGTAAACTTTGTAAAGGACAGCTGACAGAGCTGGGCGTGGGGGCGCGCGCCTGTGATCCCAGCACTCGGGAGGCCGAGGCAGGAGGGTCACTGCAAGCTCAAGACCAGCCTGGGCTACAACGTGAGCCCAAGGCCGGCCTGAACTGCACAGAGAAACACTGCCTCAAAAAAAAAAAAAAAAAGTAAAGGGCAACTGACTATATAATAACCTACAGATGTGAGAGCTAATATGCAGTATATACCATATGGTTTTAGTTCAGCAAAGCCTAGAATTCTAAATATTAAATTATTAACTCAAGTGCACTGTTATAAAGATTATAGAAACCAATCTTAATACACTAAACACTAATGATAATACTGTAGGTTTGGATGAGACCAAAGATCACTTATTTCTATTATTCACACAAAAGAGACATCCTTATCACACAAGATTATGGTGGGATCAAAATGAAACATCTGAAAATTCACATTTCTTCTTAATACCAAGGCAAACTTACTTGACTACCTTTTATTACAGAAGGAGAAATTTAAAGTTATTTAGCTTCTCAAAAAATCCTAAATTGTCTCCTAATTAAAATCAGAATAGCTGGGCATGGTGTCACACACCTGTAATCTCAGCACTTGGGAGGCTGAGGCAGGAGGATCGTTGTGAGTTTGATGCCAACCTGGGCTACAAAGTGAGCTCAAGGCCAGCCTAAACTGCATAGTGAGACCCTGTCTCAAAAAGACAAAACAGTAAAATAAAATAAAATAAAATCAGAATAAAGGAAAATAAGTTGCTTTATCAAAATATACGACTCATTGAAGATTGAAATTATGTTCTTCTGTAATTTAGAAATGATCATTTCTAAAAGCTGTGGTCATTTAGACTTCAAAAATAGTTTTCTCTGGGTCTGGTGGTTAGCTCTCTAGTAGAGGGCTTGCCTAACATGCACAAGGCCCTGGGTTCAGTCCTTAGCATGGCAAGGAAAAAAAGTGTTTTCAAAAGACTATTAAAATTATTTCCAATGATAATCAAAGGTAAGAAAACAAGCACTACTGTTACCTAATATCATAACCTAAGTAAAAAGAAAATCCTCAACACATTCCCCAAATATACAGTATCAGAATAACAAAATTATGTAGTATCCAAATATTTTATGAAAAATTAATTTCTTAGATAAAATATTACAAATGTTGCTCTAATATCAAGTTATACAATCCCCAGATCTCTCTAAATGAACTGACATTAATTACTGGACAAATACATATCATCAATGTAGCGTTCCCACAGTAATTTATTGTAATCTTTTTTCTATAAACTTGAACAACTCTGCACTGCATCTGACACAAAAAGGGCTATAATATCTTACTGCCTTATCTCATCTACCATTTTATAAATGTATATACAGTATCTACCTAAATACACAATAAAATCTTCTATGGAAGGGAAGCATACAGACAGTAGTTTCAATAGCTAGTTAAAAAAATTGCCAAGGGTTAAAAAAAAGAGTACAGAAAAAATTAAAAAAAAAAAAAGAGCACAGGTAGAAAGGCATTAAAAGCAGAAAGTACAGATCCCACGTTTTAGGCATTTGGCAGAACAGAAAAGCAGGACACTAACAAAATTTTATGTTACAGTAACTTAAGTCTTAATTTTTAGGTAAATTATTACTAAAAACTGTTGCTGATCACAGAAAAATAAATCCTATGATTTCACCTCATCTTCTACCCGCAGAAGTTACCTGGCACGCAAGTCCAGTTTCCTCATCAAAAAAAAGGGGGGAGTAAATAAATGAGGTATTGTGGAGCACATCTGTACTCCCACCATCCCAGAAGGCTGAGGCAGGAGGAACCCAAGTTTGAGCCCAGTTTGGGCAACTTAGCAAGATCTTGTCTCAAAATTAAAAAAAAAAAAAAAAAAAGAAAGACTGGGATGCAGCTTAACGCAAAGCCCCTGGAGTCTGTTCCAAGTATGAGAGCAGAGCTGGGCAGGTCGGGGGAGCGGGGCGTGGGGGCTAGAGCGGGGGAAGACGAGAAGAGCGAGGGGAGGAAGGAAAATTCTGCCTCACAGAGCCGTTCTGAAACGAAGTGACAATGTGTATTAAGGGACTACAAACCCTAGCGTATTAAATGAAAGTGTTACTGCTATCATTTTTATTGAAAATGAGGTCTACCCTTTGACTCAAAAACTAATTCTTTGGCTGGGGATACAGCTCAGCGGCACAGCATCTGCCTGGCAAGTGCAAGGTCCTGAATTCAATTTCTGGTACAAAAACAACAAAACAAAACAAAAAATCCTAATTCTTTATATTTACTCTAAAGATCGAGTGTTAAAAGCAGCCCTGTTTGGAATGGTAAAAAAAAAAAATCTGAAAATGACTTATGTGCCATCGGTGTGTGCCTGGCTTAATAAATGATGATACATACATGAAGGAGAGTGTCAGACAGCAGTTTAAAATGTGATGGATTGTTAAATACAAACATGAAAAAATGTCCGAGGCAAATGAAATCAAGACTGTACAACATTCAACCCCAAGCAGCCTTTTCTCATCCACCAAATCGGATCAGATTCTCTGTTATCTGCATCCTCTATTTTTCCTCTATGAAGCTCAACACATTTTGAAATAATACATTCATTTGTATTTGATAATGTGTCTCCTTCACTAGATGTTAAGCTTCATGCAGGTGGGGAAATATGATACATGTATTTATGTAAACACAAACGTACACACCTGTACGCAGGAGAAAACAGAGTGTCTGCCAGATGGGCTCTGCTGCTGTCTCGGCGATGCTGGGGCTGGAACCCAGGCTGCATGCATGTCACAGTGCTTAGACACTAACCCCCCCAGCCTTTTTATTTGCTTTTGAGACAAGGTCTCATCAAAGTACCCAGATTGGGCCCAAATCTGCAATCCTTCTGCCCTCAGCCTCTCAAGTATCTGGGATTGCACCAGTATGCCCAGCTTGTCATCATTTTTAAATGCAGGAAATAAAAATTAAAATATAAAAACAATCTCACCTCTAAAATACAAAAAGAAAAAAAAGATTTGAGAGAGAAAAATTTTTAAATGCATGCATAAGTTACATCAGCACTGTGGTTATCAGGCCAGAACTGGGTCTGGAACTGTATTTGGTGAAACTGTGGCATCAAACCTCTCTGGTTAGATTAACATCCAGAGAACACCTGGAAAAAATGCCAAAAGTTCATTCTGTATCAAAAAGGAGACAACACTGTTTTATTTCTGAAGAGAAATCTAGAAGGGAAAGCTGTTTTTCCACCTGCTTAGAATTATGCATCTATTGCTTAAAATTTAGCTTGCTATTAAAGGCATCTACCACCTGTGCTGTAAAACCTAAGCAAAGTGCCTCGGCCCTCTCTCGGCCCCTCCTTAGTCATAAAATGAACAATCTTATCTTCATATAGTGAACTGTTCCAGATGAAATCCTGAATTATCTTTCTAGGATCTGTGATCTTCCACATCATATATTCATTATTTTCACAAAAAGATTTCACAAAAAGAAGTGAGGCAATTGTCCTACTGACTTACAAGGTATGATCATGGAAATTACCTTCAAACAATACTTCTGAGGAGGAATACATCTATACAAAACCCAGTGAAATTATGTTTCAATGTAGCATTTAGTGGAAAACCCGCATTAGTTTAGTATGAGACATATTTTTGAGAATTTTTCATTTAATTTAGTTTTGATAGAAGACAAAATACACAACCCATATCAAATGATATGGATATCACTCAATATGCAGAAAATACTGGAAAAAAAATACTAACATCATTAAAAGTTGAACTGCTACTTATCTCCATTTTTGTACTGAGACTAAGTTTTTCTACCAAAGACCCAGAAACTATTTTTTTTTAAATATAGGAAATTTGAAAAACAACAAAGGAAGAAAGAAATCTTACAAAAATAAGTCCTCATCCAGTTCTTCTATGAACAAATAAATACATGCTTAAGAATAAAAATAGAGATCACCTCACATTACTTCTGCTGAGAAAAGTCCCCGTAACTATCCTAGAGAAAAAATCATTACCTAGCTCCTCTTCCTCCCCAAAACCTAAAATCCATGAAGAAAAATAGAACCATACCATCATTCCTTCTAAAGAATACAAAAAGTTATTTTATAGTTTAAGAAAAGTTGAGCCAAAGCCCGATAAGCAAGAGTAAAGTTGTCTAGTTTTAATGCCTTCCTTCTTAAACACAAATTCTTCAGTGTCCACAGGACACTAAAAAGAAGATGTTATATATCAACTCGAAATTCAAGCATAAATTGTTGCTACTTTCCAGGTCACCTTAAAACAAATGCAATTACTACGTATGTCACAGTTTTACACAAGGCACGATAAAAAATACAGTGAAGGAGTGCAAGTATTTTTAAATTTATTTCAATAAAATATATACTGTCATTAACCCCTCATTGGGAACGCATGCTGTCATTCTTATCATCTTCTGCACCCCCAAGTGCTGTTTCATGTTTCCTTGTGCTGTGCTGTCTGCCTTAATGTCCTGAGTCAACTAAAGATGTTCGCCCTTCGTGGTCATGTTGGCTCTGTGGAAGGGCCAGAGGCACGCGGCACCAGGTCCACGGATAAGGTGGACTGGGTCACGCCCCGAAGTGTTTGTGACACTGCCTTGGTGTTGGGCGGTGCGCAGCGCAGCACTCACTGCGTTCTTCTTCGTAGGCCGTAAGGACACTCAGAAAAGAGGCCATCTGGAATTGCCTCTGAGCGCAGCAAGAAAGATGGACTAGGTGTGTTCAAGTTAAGGGGGTATTCTGAGGAAGGTAAGGGGCAATGTGTCTTCCGCTGTAATAAAACTTTAAAATTTAAACATTCACCGTATACGTCAATCCGTCGATATTGACAGATTTCTGGTTCTCTTGCTATCATTTAATTTTCAAGACAGGATGACGGTGATTTTTTAAGTACAGCAGCCAGGTACAATGGTATGCACCTGTGATCCCAGACATTTCAGGGTCAGAGGCAGGAGACCACAAATCTGAGTCCAGCCTGGGTCGCTTAGGGAGACAGTCTCAAAATTTTAAAAAACTGAAAGGGGTTGAGTTGATCTCAGCTGTAGAGTGTCCTTAGGTTCAATGCCCAGTACAGAAAGAAAAGAAAAAGCAGGAGGGATAGAGAGAGACAGACAGAGAAAGAGGAAGGGGGGGAGGGACTCTGTAGTCCACTGTACTTCTTTAAAGGAACTGGCAATTTGGGGACCTTTTCTCCCCAAATACTATACACTGTTTTCCTTTCCAAATGCATTATCATTAACATCCCTTAGAACATAAAGTCACAGTCTGCCAGAGCAGCCACTGCATGTTCTTCCATTATTGCCCTCCCAGTCTAACACTGTACTCAGCAAAAAAAAAAAAAAAACCCTTACAGTTTCCACTTAAGGACAGTCTACCTGGAGTTTTAAAATGTTCCATTCTTTTTTCGGGGGGTAAGGGGAGTCAAACTGAGGACCCTGCGCTTGGCAGGCAGGTGCTGTGCTGCTGAGCTATACCCCTGGCCCCCAAATCTTCCATTCTTTGAGAAACAGCTACAGTGTACAGAGCACCGTGACAGGCGATGGCAAGAAGTCCTGCTCCACGGAGTTTTAGTCTAATGAATGCACAATGCAGTTAAATAACCAGACAGCTATTCTTTAAATAAATGTGATACACACTATGAAGGAACAGTAAGCAGAGGTAAAGACCTACTATGGAGGTAGAAATGGCTTCCCTAAGGAAGTTATAATTGTGCTGGGGGAAAAAGTTAATAAATCGAGCTAATCTGGCAACGAGGGAAGAAAATGACTGCCAGTAGGGAAAAGTACATGGAGACACCTTGAGGTGGAAGGAAACATGGTATTTTAAAGGCACTGAAAAAAGCCAGCCAATACCATTTGTGAGAATTGTGCTTGCAAGGACACCAGAGAGGGGGTTACAGCAACTGTCCAGGTCAGAGATGAAGGCTGAGATTAGGAGAGGGGTGGTAAAGCTAAAAGAAGACAGGTTCAAGAGAAATTTAGGAAGGAATCAGAGTCACACTAAAGCTGTAGATCATTAAGTAGCATTTTTGAAACGACAGATCTTGAATTTTTCAGTCGTGAAACAAAACAATAAAGCAGAAAAACGTGGGCTTTGACGCTCCCCGGTCAGCCCGATAACTGCTGCAGTGAGGTTCTCTGAGAGGCTGGCGTTAGGAGTGTGCCAGAAAAGCTGCGGCCAAGATTATAGTAAAATCAGGTTCTCAAAAAATAATTACACATTATAGCTCTCACCTCCCAACCGTCAGATAAAATTACTAGGATCTGTGACGGAAAGATTTCACAATTTAGAAAAAATAGGAATTTATGAGTCAATTCTCAGCATAACTTTACAAGATAACATTTTGTATCCCAAATATCAAAGTATACCTAAGAACAGTAGGCAAAAAGGTCAGCCAGCATTATACCTTTGAAATGCTACAATCTCAGAGAAACAGCTGTCATTTTACGACTTATAAGGTGTCAGTGTTCGGGTCTTACAGTGATCTGAAAAAAATGACAAATATTCATACTCTCCATGCTTCCCCTTGATTCAGATGATTAACAAATGGAAATTTCTGCAGGTTCAGCATAATAAAACGTCTATTAAATACAACAGTAAA
>PVLD010002091.1:137917-176553 GCA_004027595.1 Dinomys branickii
TTTTTTTTTTTTTTTTTTTTTTGTCTTTTTGAGACAGGGTCTCACTTTGAAATTCAGGCTAGCCTTGAGCTCACTTTATAGCCCAGGCTGGCCTCGAACTCACAATATTCACATTTTTTTTTTTGTGTGGTACCGGGATCGAACTCAGGACCTTGCACTTGCCAGGCAAGCGCTTATTCAACTGAGCTATATCCCCAGGCCCCCGAACTCACAATGATCCCCCGGCTTAACCTCGCAAGTGCTGGGATTACAGGTGTGCGCCACTGCGCCTGGCTTAGTTCTGTTTCATAATCTCCAGTCTGAAACTCACACACGGATGCACCTACCTTAGAATAATATGTTCCAAAATCTATTTCTTTTTCTTTCTTGCTCGCTGTTGAAACTCCCATGAAAAATTACCTTACTTAGTCTTAGGTGGTACAATGTGCACGTATTCTCCCTCGGGTACTTACCAGAACGCAACATGCTTAGAGCTTTACAGATTCTCTGACATGCTCTGTTAGAACACAGGGTGCTACAGTCCCACACAACATAGTAACATCCTAACGAGCACTAGCATGAAAGATAAACATCATTCAGTCAAACCCCACGCTAAACAAGTGTAAATGTAAGAAAACATGACAGAGACTTTCCTATTCATGACCTATAACATAATCCTTGAGTTCTGAGTGACAATACCACATCTGCAATGATAGGGAGATGCGCTAAATGACTAATACAGTAACTAAACTCTAAACTGTCCATAAATCAGAGTCACAGAACGTCAGAAGAAACCCTCGGATATATCCTCTCACTTTACAGATGAAAACGGTAAGAGATAGAGAAGAAATGTAATGAAATGTGATTTCCATAAAACAGGAAATATATATGGCATGAAAAATTCAAGTCTGATTTCCTATACAGTAGTCTTAATCAGTCTCCAACCTAAAAAATTTTTTCTTGTTTTAATCTACATATGGATTGAAGAATTCCTGACCAGATCATAATTCCTGATAGGTGAACCAGATAAACTGTAAGGGTAAGCAAATTTATGTTTTGTTTTCTTGTTTTTGTCTTTTTGAGACAGGGTTCACTATGCAGTTTGGGCTGACCTCAAATTCACAGCAATCCTTCTGCCTCAGCCTCCAAGCACTGGGATTACAGGCATGCGCCACCCTAGCCAGCTAAATTTATGTATTTTTAATGTTGTCTATCAAACTACACATTTTTATCTCAAACATATCACAGCACAAACACTCTAGACTCACAGACAAACTAATACAGCATATTAAACGTAAGGCTATTTTTATAATTTAAAAAATCAAAGCACAGAGAATAGTCTTAAGAAGCCAAAAAGAAAACACATAGCTCTAAAGGCACATCAAATGGGTAAGAGTGAATCCTAGTTTTACCTCAGTTATGTCTGAAATGCAGAGGGGGGACATCCAGCCCCAGGAACCCCGTTATCTGTAGGAAGTGTCCCCCCCAACCACCTGGTTGAAGCTCCCAAAGCTCTCAGGGCAACTTTTCATTGCTCACAGAGCGCTCTGCCCCTCCCCACCTTCCCCACAATCCTCTAGGCTAGATTTAGGGAACAGGAATGAAGATCTCAGTTAACGTCCGCTTACTAATGAAAAAGGCAGTGTTTGTTGATCATCTTTCTTTCAAAAACTTTGTATAAGATGAGTCCTTGGGATTTTACTGGCTCCCTGGAACAAAAACACTAAAGATACAGCCAGATGGTACCGAAAGTTTTCAGGTAAGTCAACTGTCTGCACACATCTAGATGACATATTCTACAAGACTTGTCTGTTTAAGAATAAACATCTTGCTTTTGTATTTTTGCTTTACAATTCCCTTACCAGTCGAATATTACCATGAAATAAAATGGAAAACTTCCACAGCATGTTCTTCCCCCTCTTCTTTAAACAACAGACCAGTTCTTATTCTAAACATTTTTATTCCTTTAACGAAGTGCTTGATTCTACCTTATATCCTGCCGGAGCTATTTCTAATTTTGAAAAAATACTTCGTGGGCCACTCTAAACTTGGAAAGCAAAACAAAAACTGGCCCAAGCTCACTTTCGGCATGTGACCCCACGCAGGAGCATAGGCTGCCAAGTCCCTGACATACCGGCATACCGCGCGCTCAGTCATAGACCTCCCTATCTTACCCCCACAAAGAACTTTTTGCATCGTCTTCCCAGATTCCACTCCTTCCGTTCCACACACGGCCAGGTTATGATTCCAAGACTTTATTATTTTAAAAGGTCCAAATCCCCAGGGTGGTGGTAAAGAAACCCATTCTGTGCTGCTCCACAGCTGGTGTCAGAGGAAAAGCGGGTCAGCAGGACCAGCACCTCTGAGGCTGCTCCCTCCCGCCCGCCCTACCGTGCTCCTCTCGGAAGCTCCCCAGCTTGTACCTGTTGGCAGTGCTGGTGGTGCTGTTCCCACTGCTGTGTTTCTGTGCGCGGCTCAACCTCCGTGGAGGCTTTGAATGCTGCAGCCGGGGGCTGGGCATGGAGGGGAATGAGGAGGCATAGCCGTGTTCACACTCTAAAGAGAGCAAAGAAAAAAGCCACAAGAGCACAGATAAATCCTAAATTCACAGATCCGGTCCTTGCAGCAACAGGTTTTTCAAAGCAAGAAATCCAGTAAAATGTTTGCCCCCTGTTTGCTTCAAAGCCCAGTGCTCGCCAGGCTACCAATTCTGTGACTTCGCCAGACCCAGCCCAACGGCTGGAAGGTGAACTGACCCAACCTCTAAACCAAATCCTTTGCTCCACTAATTCTCTCTGGCTCACCCTAACTTTTATCCACCTCGATGATTTCACTTGCCTCAAACTTCCCCCTTTTTCTGTAACGCTCTTCCCTCTCGCGTGAGGCTCACGTTTCTGTGCATTCCGAAGATTTCAATCAAGTCATTCTCTCCGCAGGCACCTGGGTTCCTGGAGTTCCTGCCCGGCACCCCGCAGGCTCTCCGCCTCTCAGGTCCTCATCTCCGAGGGACCCCACCTCTTCCGACCTCAGACCCCGGGCGACCGTGCGTCCCAGCACGCCGCCGCCCGCAGCCCGCCAGCCCGCTCGCCGACCCCGACTCTGCGCTCCATCGCGTCCAAGCGCAAGTTCCTCCCCGAGCTCCCGCACCCGCAACCTTCGGGCACGAACACTCGCCCCACACGCGCCCCTCACAGCAGCGCCGCTCACACGCGCGCGCACCCAGGTGTGCACCTCACACGTGCGCGTCCTCCCGCACACCCCGGCCACCGCACCTGCAGCTCGGCGCGCCAAGCACTCCTCGGGCACGCGTGCCCTCCTGCGCGCGCACCACCCCTCAGAGGCGCTCGCCCTGCTCCCCCGAGCGCGCTCGCGCCGCCTCCCTCCCGCCGCTCCGCAATCCGCGCGCGGGCTCCAGCAGCGGCCGAGGCGGGGCGCCCAGCCGTTACCTCGCTCCCGGCGCTCCAAAAACTCGGCTGCCTCCAGCAGGCGCTGCACGTTGATCATCCGCACCCGCTCCATGGGTGCCGCGCGTGGTGACCGGGCCTCTCTGCACTCCCGTCCCCGGCCGACAGGAGGCGCCGCAGGCGACTACAGCCCCGCGCCGTCCCCCGACATGTGCGGCCGGCGGGCGGGCCAGCCCGGCCGCAGTTCAGCACGCTCTCTGCCGCCCCCGTCACCCTCGCCTCCCTCACCTCCCTCGCCAGCAGCCCGCTCGCGGTTTGTTTACCTCTCGGCGCGAGCACGGGGGAGGGGCGGGAGCAGCGCCGCGGCCCGCCCCCTCCCGCCCCTCCCCGGCCCGCCCCTTTCTCTGTCCCCTGAGAAATGAAGTCCCGCCCCGCCCAAGGCACGCCGGGAGTCGTAGTACGCAAGCTGCCTCAATGCGCCTGCGCTACGCGGGATTCCGCAGTGGCCGCCGGGAGATGTAGTCTCTTCGTGCTTCTTTTCTTCCTCCCGAAAGAACAACTAAGACGTTACCAGGGCTTTGCATCTGAGAGAGAAAGATTTGAGAAACGTTGTGAGTCTATTCCCGAGCGCAGCTCTATTCTCAGCGACTCTCCGCGGGTGTCCACAGTATTTCTTATCCCAAGTGCCATGTTCAGTCCTCTATGTAGCACTACTGTACTTTCTCATGTGACTTCCGTGCCTTGTTTTCCTCGTCTACAAAATAAGAAAAGTAACCCATGTGCTAGGACCGCCCGCACGGAAACATCTGAGAAACCAGAATCGCTATTTAAAGAATAAGGGATCATATCATGAGAACCAGAGAGGGCCTCCATGCAGCCCTTCTTCCACCTCAGCTTCCACACAGACAAGTTCTTAAGTCTTACTCTCTCTTAAATTCTACTGTCCCTCGTGCCTTCTCTCGCGCCAGTGTTAAAAATCACTGATGTGGACTTTGAGGGCTTGCCAGATGGAGGACTTAGAAAGTGGTACTGCCTTTAGACACCACAAAACTCCACTCTGGTGCTACGGAAGACATACTGAGTGAGAAGTGACTTTGGTACTGGGGTTACATCAAGTTCAGTTCAAATCTGGACTCTAGTATTTAAGCTAGTCGTGTAGGCATCAAGTCTAATTTTCCTCATATATGAAATGGATATTAGGCTGGAGGCATGGTTCAGTGGTAGAGTGCTTGCCTGGCATGCACAAGGCTCTGGGTCATACGCCCAACACCAAAAAATAAAAATAAAACAGACATAATTCCTCCATTTGTCCATCATGTTGACAGCCTGCTCTGTGCACAGTGGGGAGAGAAACAGTCATGAACCCTGCTCTCAAGACGCGTATGTTCAGTAAGGCTTACTGTGCAGAGTAAATGAAATAATTCCAACAATTAGCACATAATCATGACAGCCGTTTCCTCCATACTCTGGGCAGTAACTGAAGGCAGTAGCTTCAACTAGCAGGGACCACATTAAAAAGCAGCCACTGTCTGTTCTCACCACTGCTCCCCAAGTCCTCCGTGTGGCAAGTGCTCAGAGTCCAGACTACGGTGGGTTTCCACACCTTCGTTTTATTGCCATTGAGAGCCTTCTTGGAAGTGGGTTCTGTTCTGTGTATTATAAGACATTTAGCAGCATCCCTGACCTCTACCCACTAGATGCCAGTAGCACACCACTACCCCTCAGGCATGACAAATAAAAATGACTCCAGACATTGCCACATGTCTCCTGAGGCAGAAAATCACCCACAGTTGAGATCTATGGAGAGGAAGGACAAGAGCGCTGGACTTGCTGAATGGTCTAGGAACAAGCTAGAAACTGTAAACGGACCCCATAACTTCTTCCAAGTAGTCTAACCTGCTGGTGGACATCCAAAGTGACAGGAAGCCTTTAGCAAGGGGAGAATTTCCCCTTCTCTGCAGTCCTGCTATTGACTCCTACGTGAAACACCACCTTGGCGTGGATTTCTTACCCTCTCAAGAAGCTTACAGGTTTTATGCTGCCTTTTAACACCCTCTCCCTTGTACTTTTCTTTCTTTCCAAAGTGAACAAGATCTCCGGTGAGGTCACAGGCTGGAAAGTTCTGCCAGCTTTTTCAAATGTTACACTTGGCACAACATTTAAGAAATTGATGTTCCCTCAAATTCAGGGAGACCCAAAATGAAAAGTATTCACAAGCCACAGGGGATTTTTTTTTTTTAAGCTTTGAAAAAGGAACTGCTTTTTCAGCTGTTGGCTAGGTCATTTCAGTTCTGGGCTTTCCCATTGGGTGTTGGTAACAACCACCCTGTATCCTCAATAAGGAACATGTTGGGTAGGGGTGGGAAGAAATGATTTAAAAGAAAATACCACTCACTCAGAACATCTGTTACCTAGGGTAGAAATCATTAGGTTGAAAGTTGGTTTCCACCACTTACAGAACCTTCCTTGCCAAGAACTACCCCAGGAATTTAAGAGATGGCTTTTGTGAAAATAGAAGTCTACTTTACCCAGCAGTAACTAATCCTAAGTGACATGCAATCAAGACAAGTAGTACAACTGAAAATACCCAAGATGGATTTAATTCCGCAGACAGAGAGCCAAAGAAGGTCAGTAAAGGGCCAGATAGATATGCAGGGCCTGTGTCTGGCCTCTCACAGTTGCCTTCCAGGTGATGGAGCCAGCTTTTTTAGCGCCATGGCCAAGAGGCAGATGAGGGGAGAGAAAGTAGCATGAGTCACCCAAAAGTCATCTGCACCTGAGAACAAGAGAGGTAGCAGTGATATGGGTAATGTTCAGGGCCACTTTATGCACAAAAAGCTCCATCTTTTCTAGAGGCAGCTGAGAAGCATTCCTTCTCCTTGCTCTGGCTCCCTCCTGAAGGCCTAGCTTGGTCACAAGCCACCAGGGCCTCCCACAGCACAGAGCACAGAGCTTTATCCTCAGGAAAGCGATGTTACCCACAAGCCATCCCTCAGCACAGTCCTCAGCCTGAGGGAACCCAGGGGCGCAGATGAATTCAGTTTCACTACAAATGTAGGCTGCAGGTCGGACAAGGCCAGGCTTCCACAGTCCATTGAAAAAAGAACCTGGAGGGGCTGGGGATATAGCTCAGTGGAATAAGCGCTTGCCTAGCAAGCACACGGTCCTGAGTTTGATCCCCAGTACCGCAAAAAAAAAAAAAAAAAAAAAAAGAACCTGGAACCTAATTCGGAGTCTCTGTCTGGCCTCTCGGTTACATCAGTCAGTGTCTCCCCGCACCACCACCCCTTTCCACGCAAAATGGGTAAAGTCCCCCAGTGCTGTCACAGCCCCATCTTGTTGGGGACAGTCTGCCTTCTTCAGGGAGCAGGCAAAGCTCTCGATTTTTAGGGTTCTTTTCCGCACACAGTGTACTTTTGCGGGGTGCTGGGGACTGAACCCAGGGCCTCTGGCACGACAGGCAAGTGCTCTGCGCCGTGCCGCATGCTCAGCCTTCCCGCACTGTTTACTACACGCTAATTCCTAGGCGATTCATTTCAAACATTGGTAGCAATGAGACTGGTGTATTTTACTTCTTCTGCGGAGGGGAGAGCGGGTTGGGGGCTTCCCTGAACCTGGAAGTGATTACCGTGTTGGCGGTATTTCTGCACTGCTCTTTAAGGGTGGGGGTTTTCAGATACCCAAGGTTGGGAATGGGGGCGATTGAGTTCTGAGGGCTAAATAAGAACCGTGACAGTTATCTACGCCTCGAACCCCGAACACGGAGCGCTGCCTCCTCCCTCTCCTTTCCCGAGGGCCCAGAAACGTGAAGAGCAGCAGAAAACCTTTCGCTCTGCCCAGTGAGTCCACCTCGCCTAACTTCACGCGTAAGCTCTCCTCAAGTCAGCGGCGGCTCAGAGCTGCGGCTCTGTGTGCAGCCGAGATAAATTTGGGTCTAGAAGGGATGACGTAATGCTAAACCCGATAGGTAGCTGCTGCCTCCCAGGGCTCCCGTCTCCAAGGCTGCCGCTGACAGCCCAGCCCCGGGGAGCGCACCAAGCGACCCAGGTGCCCAAGCTGGGGAGGAAGGGAGGGAAAGCAAAGACTGCGGGGTGGGCGGCAGCAGAGGAGGCAGTGTTACCCTGACGTGAGGAATCTGGAAGTTTGTTGTTTTTTAACTCCAGTTTTTCTAGTGAGATCAGACCACTGGCAAAGGCTCAAACAGCTGCACTTGACTTCACTCCTGACCCATCTCTTCCCTTAGGAAAAGGCTTCTTACATTATATTAAACGGCCCTTATTACAGCAGCCTATTTCAGTGATTCTAATGGATGTATTAACCTCTCCAATGTCTTTTTCCAGGGCTGGGGATATAGCTCAGTGGAATAAGCACCTGCCTAGCAAGCGCAGGGTCCTGAGTTCGATCCCCAGTACCGCAAAAAAAAAAAAAAAAAAAAATCACATGTCTTTTTCCTTGTTTCTTTGCACGAACTTGGGTCCAAAAAGAAATCTGCATTGCAGGACTCAGCGCGCACATTGAAGTGGTCTCTTACGCTGGAGCACCCCACTGGGGGCGAGTAGGGTGCAACTGGAAAGGTGTTATTAGGGAGGGTTTTGCCCAGGCCGTGTCAAGAGAATGATCCCCCAAACAACCTTTCGTGGCTTATGTCGTAGAATTTTACATTGTTAAGCAGATTTCTCAATCCAGTCTCCATTTTTCAACCGAGGGCAGAGTCTCAGAGAGGTACAGAAACTCGTCCGACTCCACAAACTGATGCAGCCAGGGCTCAGACCAAGGCCGTAAGCCCCATGCTCTTCTCTGATCTCTGTAATTCTTTTTCTGGTTGACTCACGTCTAAAGAAAAAATCAAAAACCTAAAGTAGAATAAGTTTTCTGATCTTTCCGACCTATGGGGCCCCAATTCTTTAAAAATACCTTCCCAAAGAGGTGAGAGCTGCTCCGGGTTCCAGTTCAAGGTTCCTTCTTCCCTAAGGAAAGGGTGCACCAAGAGTCACCTCCACTGGTGATGACCACAAGCCCTGGGCTTGGCCTCACTGTGCCACTTTAACCAAAAGACCGCCTCAGGTAAACAATCTCTGGGGGGATGGTTGTCTTCATTAGGAATGCCTCCGAGTACTTTACGGAAAAGACGCATCATTTGTTTCTGTGATGACACAGTGTTCTCCTGTCACTCTGGATTCACTTACACTGGTAGACTTTTAGCCATAACCACGGCATATAACCTGATCAGCCACGGTGTGTTATTCTTCTGAAGTACTACTTAATCACACGAGTTAGTATTTTGTTTAGGATTTTTGCATCTATAGGCAAAAGCAAGAATAAACTGTAATTTCCTCTTTTGTTAAGTTTACCAGGTTTTGGTAAACAATGATCTAGTCTTTCAAAGTTAAATGCAACTTGATTCTAAAGCCTTAAAGAAAAAGAGAAAAAGAAAAATACTGCCAGAGGCCTTCTGCTGCTAAGAGGATGCCCCACATTCTTGCCACAGCTCTGGGTAACCCTCCCGCCCCTGCCAGAAGCAGGCCTGGAGTGGCCCTTCCCCCACCCTTGACATCACCACGCCCTTCCAGGCCATACACAGTGGAGGTTCCTCTTAGGCCCAGGTGAGCCCTGGGCAGTAAATCACACATCCAGCCCCTGCTGCGTGTGTCTGGGTGCTCAGCCTCAGGTGTAGTTTGCCTGGCCAATGACACGGGTGATCTCACCCTCTCTCCCAGCTCTCGAGTTCTGGTTCTTGGGTGCTGGGCTTCTCCAGAGAAGCCTAAGACAAAAATACATCCAGTCACCTCCTAGTTGCCATGTTGTGACTGCACTGTGCACACGGTGTTGCTCCTGCAGTCAGGGCCACCATGCCTCAGCACACTGATGAGGCTACTACTTTGTAGATGAGGTCCCGAAAGGGTACATGAAATGCTTAAGGTCACACAGTCATTCAGCACATTCAAACCTTGATCTTCTGACTCACAGATCCCACAGCGTACATTACGCTCTGGTCAGTCAGATATGGTCGGAGAAAACTATGCTTTTAGTAGCCTTTGGAAGTGCTTTAGGAGTGTCACAATGACCAGGGGGGTTCTGGTGGCGTTCAGTGTTGCCAAGGATAGCAAATCTTGCAATATTCTGCACTAACCTGCAGAAGAACTGGTCTACCAATGGCTCTGTTACTGAAAAATGCAAGTTTAGAATTTTAAAGGCAAAACACTCACCATTCACTCCACAAATATTTGATAAGCATCTGTTATATTCTGGGTACCCAATTAAACGCTGATCATGGAATTACGTTCAGAACTACTTGTGCGGCTGTCCTCAAGGTGCTTATATTCTAGCCGCACACACTGAGGGGAACCCCTTGTAAACTGTGACAAGCACGCTGAGTAGATGAGATGATAACAGGGGTGGTGGCTTTACTGGGGGGAAGGGGCTCAAAGAGGATCCCTAAGACAGTTTAAAACATCTTCTGAGACTTCAAGCATGCAGACTGCCTGAGAATCATGGTAACTGCAGAGTCTGACTCAGCATCTGGGGCAGGGCCAGGGAGCCCCATGTCTGACTGGCTCCTGGGAGATCCCAACATGCCCATCCGTGAGCCATACTCACCCCCCAAACAGCAAGGCTGGAGTCTGTGGCAGGAAGTTTGGCTTTTATTCTAAGTGAGACAGTAAAGAAACTATGAAGGGCTTTAAACGAGGGACATGAACCCAGTTATATTTAAGGTCACTCTTGCTTCCTAGACCTGCACCCTGGAGAGGTAGAGGTTGGTCCTGTGTCTGACAGAAACCTGCTGGCCACCGTCACAGGGGCAGCCAAGGCTGCAAGCTTATCTCCACAGCTCATACTCGCCTCTCTCCCTAGGCTCTGCAGCCAGAGGCCTGGGCCCCGAGCACAGGTCGGCCGAGTTGCCCTACAAGCTGGGGCGCCTTTGCGAAGCCCTGTGCAGCCTGACAGGGCGTGGGCTCACAGCAATAACAGCCTGGTGTGCAGAGCTCCAGGAGCCCTACTGGTTGAGTAAGTTCCCCAGAGCGTGCCAGGCAAGATGGCACCAGACATGGAAGCTGTAACACCCTAGGCCCTCACCCTCCGGAAAGCGGCTCTCTCTGGCTTCAGCATCAACGCCCAAAGAGCCACAGAAGGTTTGAGCCGCCTTCTGTCTGCCCTGTGACGAATGGGGAGAAAAGGATTTCAATCTAGGGTGGCATCCCCAAGGAAACCTCAGCCTCATCGTCAAACTGTCTGGATTTCATTTCTCGCTTCTTGCTACCTTCACACCCCCTGGGGCTTCTTCCAGAGCCCTACAGTAGAGACATGGGCTTGCCTTTCAGCTCCGCCGCTGTTAGCATGTGGCCTTGGGAAGGTTAGCCAGCCTTGCCGAGGCTAAGGCTTTTCTCCCCTATAAACTGAGGATAATTACAGCACCCGCCTTGTGGATGTTTGTGAGGATTTAATATAAAGCACTTAGCATTGTTACGGCACATAGTAAATGCCCAGTAAAAGGGGACGATTACTATTCCTTTGGAAAACAGAGGAAAGATTGTGCTTGTCAGCAGCCCTCTTGGGAACCGGTTATCGGACTCCCAGGAGACAGACTAGAACTGTTTATTGGTTTCTATTTGACTAATATTTGAACTAGAACCAGAGATCTTACATGCTTCACTTTGGAATCACAAACCACAGCACTTGGGTCCTGGCAAGTTTTAGAAGTTATTTGTGGCATTAAACTAAATTATACAGCAGGTAGAAGGGATAAAAGTTATATGCAAGGGATTCCGGGTCTTAGTGGGCAAAAAGTAGGGTAGGGATGGTCAGGCTGGAGTACAGGCAGGAGGAAAGTAGCAGAGAAGGGCCACAGGGTAGCTCCAGGGCCCTGCAGAATCAAAAAGACTCCACTTGCCACCCACGCCAGACGCAGTTCAATCCCGGCCTTGCTCCCCATTTTAACAGTGTTCCACCTTGTCCCAAACCACCTTCATCTGTGTGTCTCACTAGTGGCCAAAAAGGTAGAATAATATATTTCAAAGAGTGAATAATCCAACCCCCCTGTTCAGCTGAAGTTTGAAATTCCCAGTCTTCCTCTCCCTTAGGACAGTGTTTATCTTTCTAACTTTGCTGTGTTTAAACTTCCTTACAGACACAGGAGCTGCATGTTAAGGGCATGTGGCCAAGAGCATGCCGTACGGGAGAGTGGGCTTGATCGTGATGCTGGCGTAGGCAATCCTCCAAGTGCAAAAGACCCCAATCTGTAAAGAACCAAGAGTGGACAAGTTCATTTACAAGACTGATTGCATGGTTCTCAGTTTCCTAAGCTTAGACAGTTTTTTTAGAAGTCAGCTCTATAGAAATTACAAGGTTGAACATGAAAACACAAAATGTCTTCAAAACTGGATTTGGGGGCAGTGGGCAGCAATGGAAGGAACCACTCCTTTTGAAAGCCCAGGCTAAGATTTTATTCTGTCTGCAATGATGGCTAGTGCCAAAGACACCAACCCAAATCAAACGCCGTCCCACACTCTTGGGGTTCACTTTCAGACAACTGAATTCCCAAAACCTGACGTTGGAAAAAAGTACATACATCATATGAGGAAGGGACTACACTACTAGGACCTTGTTCTGGAAGAATTACTGGACCATACAGTTTTTTAAAAGGAAAGGAAAGGAGAGGAGAGGAGGGGAAGAGGTGTGGTGGCACATGCCTGTAACCACTTGGGAGGCTGAGGCAGGAGGATTGCCGTGAGTTCAAGGCCAGACTTGGCTACATAGTAAGGCCTTGTCTCAAAGAAAAAAAAGAAAAAGGATCTCTTCCCATGTATTTTCCAGAGATTTATTGCTCAAAGAGAGGGTCACCTGAACTTTCAAAATGATTCCCAAGTAAGGGGCTCAGCACAGCCCTGTGAGAAGATGTGGAAGCAAAGGAGTCTTGAGCTCTAGGGTGACAAATGCCCATTTTTGGCCAGAGAGATCACAGCCAGATGTTGACAGATTTACCACCTCTGGCCAGGCCACCCTGGGACAATGATATCAGAGACAATTACTTCCCGTAAGTCTGGCAGAAGAGCCAGAGAGCAGGTGTCTGACCTGGGGGAACTGAAGTCACCCCACCCGTACTCCTGGGTGAGGCCAGAGCCGGCCTGGGTGAGGCTGGAGCCCTTCCCTCCACACACACCCTCAGGAGGAGGTCCCCAGGAAGATGCGCTTTCCTCCTCCTCCTTGAAGGCTTGGAGAAGCCACTCACCACTGTTAGCACCTTCTGGCTCTTAGTCCACCACCCATATGTAAAAGAAAATATTTTTTCTTCAGTACGAGAAATTCAAATTAGCTTGGTTTTGAAAGATGATTGAGAATGTTGCAATGACCTTTGCAATAACTGGCCACACCCCGGGATCAGCACACCAGGCTTGAGAACTGCTGACTTTATGAGCACCTGACCTGTAAAAGAAAAGCCACTTGGGGCTCTGTGACCCATTCTTCTCTCAAGCACAGGGAGCACAAAGAAGAAGGACCTGGTTCTGCCCCTGCCGTGTCACCTTGGGCGAGTCACTGTCCCTCTCTGGACCTCTGCCTCCCTGCCTGGAGGGGAAGGCCGGGGATGCTCCATGCCCCAGGGCTCCTTCTGTCCTGATGCTGCTTTGCCACCTGTGTTGTTTGGACACAATATCCAAAATGGAGAGGAAGAAAGAATGGGGAAGAGAATGGAACTACCATAAAACACCCTGCACTCTGGCCTGCTGAAAGCTGTTTACTTCACTCTGCGTGATTCCCATTTCTTGCTGGGTTGTTCCTTTTTTACTTCTTTTTCTTTCTCTCCAAAGCCACAAAACCACAACTCACCTCCCCAGACCCAGTTATTTGGAAGCCAGAGCTCTTGGGGTTTAGGTGTGTCAAGCCTGACACACTAGTGGTATCTAAGTGAACACCAGGCCAGGACAAGCATGTGCTTCTCCTCCAGAAACCCAGTTTAAATCAATATTTATCCAACTGTATTTATAGAAAGTAATGGTGGTGGGGAGAAGGGGGTGGGGTAGGGAAGCAGGAGGGTATCTAAAACAGAACAAGCCACAATGACGGATGCAAATCTTTTTGGCCAATTCACTTCTGCAGGGACAGCTTTAAAAAAAAAATGCAAAAGAGCCAGCTTTTGATGAACCTGCTGTTGGCCTCACTGCCATAGCAACAGCCCCAAGTCCTCTAATATGCCCAGAGGACAGACTTGGGAAAGGCAGTAGGAGGGGGGTGGTGTTTCCTAGGAGCCCTAAACTTGAGTTAGGGCCAGGAGCGTTGAACAACTCTGAAAAACAAAAAACCCCTTCTGGTTGCCTGTTCTATCTCCAGCCTCACTGCCCAAGCTCTTCTAAGCAAGGTGTGTGCAGGAAAGCCTTGGACAATCAACAGGGCGTTCCAATCCCAGCTCTGTAGCACGTTGCTGGGTGACCTCGACCAAGTCATTTCACCTGTCTGGACTTCATTCCTTGGCTGTAAAATGAGTCCACGTGTATATGGCTCAGACCACAGGCTCTGGAATTAGAGGCCTAGACTGCAAACTCAGCTCTGCCACTAATTCGCCATGTGATCTTTGGGAAAGCTACCCAGACTCCCTGCTCCTTGGTTCCCTTCTCTGTAAGATGAGGGCAATAAAATTGCTTAGTATAGGGTCAGTGCTTAGTAAGTGGTAGCCTGTGCTAATATTATGAATGCCATTAATTGCTGCTGTGCCATACGGGCACTCTCTTCATTTCCCTCCATTTCACCAAATGCAAACCCCGTTTCTGGGTGTGCTTATGGGAGAGCGTTTGGATTAGAGACAAGATATCAGGGAAGGTGCTGCTCTGCCTTGGTAACTGATGGAGCTTCCTTTTCCTCCCAAAGCAGGCACAACTCAGTACAGCTTCTCTAACTTCCTAAGGCCCTGTCCCTGTTCCCTGGAACCTCTCAACAAAGCACCCAATCCCTAGGGGCTCAGGGATGCCAAAAGCCATATGAGACTCTCAGAAGTCTACTGCTAGCATTTGCCAGTGGGCAGAGATCATATGTAAACCTGGGGCAAAAAGATGAATCTGGAGAAGATAATCTAAGATGCAGAAAGGAGACCTGATTTAACTGCGGTCCTTACACCACTCTCCTTAGCACAAGCCCACCTCCTTCATCCCTGCCATAAATCCAACCCTACTTTGCAGAAAAAAAAGCACCTGTACCTACTAGGTGCACAGGACCTGTTTATGGGATGAGCAAATTCACTGTCAGGTGGCTCCCCTGCAGAAACAAGCATGAACCACACGAGCACCAGTTGCCATCAGAGCCTTCCATTTCAGTGGAAGTCACCCTAGTCCCTGTCAAAGCCCGTACCTTGTTCATTCTCAGGATCACAGCTGCTGACAGAACGCAGCTTTGGTCTCCAGCCCTAACCCATCATTTCCTTGCAGGCCCGGTCTTACCTCCCAAAGGCCTTCGAAGATCTGTATTTTCCAATCTTTCTCCAAGTCTTCAGAAAGACTGTCATGTGCCCTGACCTCCAAATCTGGTTACCAGGAAGTGATGATAATTCTAACCAATCAGGAACTTTCTCTCAAGTGTCTACTGGAGGCCCAGTAGTATGCCATATGTAACAGGTGACATGTAGTGAAATACTCTAAGTCATCTTTTCTGCTAAGATGCTAATGATCTCTCTGCAAGGATAAAGCTAATGCACAGGAAGCAAGTAGAGAATCTCACAGTACTGATCAACCAAAGCTCAGAAAAGTTACCATTTATTGAGCACCTGTTAGATTTCAGGCACTTGAAATGTTTAAGAGCAGTGCTTATGTTAGCTGTTCAGAAATTAAGTGAGGGTGGTGCTATCCTTAGGCCCATTTTACAGACTAGAACCTCAGAGAGGCTAAGTAACTTATGTGCAAGGTCAGGTAGCCAGTAAGTAGTAGAGTAGGAATCTGGGGTCCTGCTCCATGTGGCTGCAAAACTCTCATTCTCTCAGCTACTCTGAACCTGGAAATATGGCTGGCCTTAGCCTAGCGGTTCCTTCCGCTTACCTTCCTAATCCTGTGGCTGAACCTGGAAATAGAGCCAGGTGGGATGACACACTGGGGAGGCTCACGGAGGGACTGCCCTCGGTTCTGAAGGGAGCGTAGGACACTGAAACCTCTAAGAGAATGACGGCCTTCTAGACAGGTCTCAGGCCAACACAGAGGCATGACTGTGAAGCTGTGCTTGCTGGTAGACCTGCTGGACGGGAGAGGTTTCACGGTCAGGAGATTAAGTCAGGAAGGCTGGGTGGGGCCGAGTGACAGCACACAGCAGCTTCCTCCACCAGCAGGAAGGGGCTGCTGCTGCTTGGCCTGTGTTCCTAGGAGCACACTCCACCCTCCAGCCCGGTATTCCACTAGAGAGCAACCCAGGGCGCGCTACTCCCATCCTCCTTCCCTCTCTGAAATAAAGCCCCCAAACTCCTCATTCTGGGACGCTGGGAAGCCCTTCCTGTCCTCCAGAGCTCACCTGCCAGCCAGCTTTTACCCATACAGCACCCCTCTGCGAACCTCTTCTTTTAGTTTTAACCTTTTCCGGGGGGGGGGGGCTGTTTTTTCCTAATTAGTTAATTGACACTGGATTCCACATGAAAGCAGTAACACTGCCGCAGATCGTTTACGTATGATTTCCCAGTTTGTGATAACAGGGCCACAGCCTTCATGATGAATGTTTCTGGAGACCTTCGGTTTGAGGTCTGTAGGGATTCAGATCAATATACCTGCCTGTCTTTGGGAATTCCTTGACTTGTTACACTAGGTCAACGCTGGGTGATTTATTTTGACCCTTTTCCCCTCAAGCAAACTCCCCTTATCTCCTAGAAATGATTCAGCTCCGAGGCCACAACTTGCTGAACACTCCTAGCACAGAAACCTCACCAAGCAATGAAAAGCAGTTCTAGCTACAATGGAAAATAAAGCAAGCTCCTGCCAAGTACTTCGCAAACAGTTAAAATGGAACGTGGAACTCGTGACCAGTGGCTACCGGTGCATCTCAGAAAGGTCCCTAAGAACTCGAAATGGAGACTCGAGGACCGACCCTCGCCTTGGGAAGTAAAAGCGTCCCTTTAAGAAGAGACTGGACCAGCTGGCTCACTACAGCTCCCAGAGATTTCCTGGGTCGCATCCTGGCCCCGCCCCTAGCCTCCGGCCTCAGCAACGTGTGACGTCAGAAGATACTCAAGCTGACAATTGGCTGAATAATAAAGCTAGGTCAAGTCCAGTCGGAGGAAAGAAGTTTGTCTCCATGTGGAAACCATGTGTCTCAAACTGGGAGGAGGGAGGAGGAGGAGGCGGAGAAACTGAGATCAAGTGATTACAGACAGGGGAACTAGCTGAAATGAAGGCGAGGAGGTTGTGCACCTGAGCCGGCTAGCAGTGCCCTTTGCAGTAGTGACCTAAAAAAGAAAAAGAAAAAAAAAAAAAACCGAATTGCGCAACACACAAAACCTAAGCGCCCCCCTACCCTGACATCGTAATTTAAAAGGACGGTCCTTGTTTCCTTCCAAAAACCAGGGGCCTGGGAAATGCTGGAATCCTATCGGAACGCCCAGATCGGTCTCCCTCCCCCAACAACTGAATGATGTAAGCGTTTCGGAAAGCCGAGCTCTGAAGCAAAACAAGCCCCGCGCACGCGGAGCGACCCGCAGTGCCCGAGCCCGGCGCACGCACGACCCGCCCCCCGACTCGCGTTATTGCTGTGCACATGCGGACCGCCGTGACGCGCAGGCATTGTGTGCAGCAAGCAGAAAACAACGGCGAGCGAAGCCAGTGCGAGGAAGCGCCCCAGTAAAACGAGACAGATGTTTGGGAACACCCAGGGCGGGCGAGGAAAGCGGGGACACCGAGTCCCCCTGGCCCGCTCCGGTTTGTGCAGATAGTAGAAGGTCCGGCGGGGGGCCGCACAGAGTTTGCAGGAGATCGCCCACGCCTGCGAGAGCTGTTGGGGAGGGGGCGACAGCCTGGAGCTGGGCGCCTGCAGCCCAGCCGGGGGGTGCGGCGACCCGTGCTCTCGGGGAAATCTGGGGGCCGCTGGCATCACGTCATTTAGAGCCACACAGTGGCGACGAAGAAGCGAGAGAGCTAAAAATACTCCTGCGGGAGCCGGCCGGAGGAGGGGGGCTGCGGGGCCGAGGGGCTGATTACCCACATGAAGTTGACTTTGGGGCGCTAGGGCTCCCCGAGCTCCTCTGGGGGTCTGGCGGATTTGCAGCGCAGATGGCCCGGGAGCAGGGCTGGGAGGAAGACCCCCTCGGCTCCCCCGGCCGCGGAAGCCCCGCTCTGCCTCCACCGGCCCGCCCCGAACGGGGCACCTGGCCCGGCGCGTCCGGCTCTGCTTACGTGACTGGTGGCCACGCCGGAGCCCCGGCACGGGGTAAACAAGGAGCTGGCGGCTGCCAGGGCGGGGTGTGGGGGGTGAGGTCGCCGATTGTCTGTGGGTGCAAAAACGCGGGGGGGGGGGCTTCTGGGAGCGCAAACCAGGCTCAACACACACTGCCAAGGTGCCCTCTCTGAGAGCACCCCCCAGTCAGAGCCGGCGCCAAGGGGCTGATTCCAGAGGACGGAGACCGGGGAGGGGGCAGCTTAGAAAATCGCGCCCCTCCCCCTGCAACAAAAGCAAACGCACCAAACAAACCACGTCTTCACCCAGCTCTCCCCCAGCCCTGGCTTTTCAGAAACTATTCTCCAGACAAATGCACACACCACCACTACCCCCTCCATGAATAATCGCTCAGCAACGAGGGTACACGGACTGCGACGCTCCTTTCTCGCAACACAGACACTCCGGAAAAAAAAAAAAAAAAACGGAGAAGAGAAAAGAACGCACCACCGACCCCAACGCAAATCCTTGGTTTGGTCTCACTACGTCCCCGCAATCGCGCTGCCAACACACGGTTACTTCAACCCTGCAGGCCAAGGGTGTCGGTTAGCAGGGGTGTTTTTGTGTTTGAGGGTTGTTGGTGTATGGGGGGATGCGAGATCCGACACGTTGCAATCGGACCTCTCTGTCTCTCCTTCCTCGCTTCCTCTCATGTCTTCCTACTTGTTTGGACCGATTAAACATCCAGTATGACCCTGTCTGTCGGTCTATCTGCTTGGGCCCCTGCTTCCTTCTCACAGCTATTATTCCGAGCACTGTGCTGGAGACACCGCACGCGCGTGCGCCCCCCCCGGGGGGGGGCGCGAACTCCACTGCCTGGGAAGGCTGGGGGACCCGGCTGGCAGGGACAGAAATGAAACAAACAAACACGAAAAGGAAGCCAGGCCAGGGTGGGGTTCCCAGCACCCCCCCCCCGCGTACTTTGTGCACCGCTCTCTACCTGAATGGGGGGGGTGTTAAAATCGATCCAGGAAGCGTTTGCTGCGCTGCCCCGCGCCCTCGCTCGGGAGCCGGTTGCCGGAAAATAACCCGCACACAGCAGCCCACACCTTCTTCCCCAACTATTGTTTCTGTGAGGTCCCAAAGTTTCCTCCCAGCCGCGTCCCCTTGCCAAGTTTGCCCGGCGCGGAGCTGCGGGTCCGGGGCGAGCTGCTCCCGCTGCCTGGCCCGCCGGCCTGTTGGCTTGGGGTCCGGGGGCGGTGGCACCCCGGGGAAGCAGGGGCACAGGGGATCGTGTGGGCGCGCGCGATGGTCAGAGCCGCGTCCTGCTGCTCCCAGAAGAGAAAAAGCGAGGCAGACGGGAGGTCGAGACGCAGCCGAGCCCACGCCGCCCAGAGCTGCTCGGTGGCGGCGGTTGTTATTGTTGTCGTGTGTGTCTGTGTGTTTTCTTTCTGAAACCTCTGAGCTCTGCCTAGTGTCCCAACTTCTGGCTTTAATCTCCACCCCACCCCGGAACGAACGACAGAAAAACACTTGTCTGTCGAAGAAGGCTCTGGGAATTTAAAAAATTAAAAAAAATTTAAAAGGAAAGAAGGCGACCTCGAAGCGTGGAGCTCTCGCTCAGCTCAGTTGTCAGCAAACACCACCGCTCCCGGCTCTCCGGCCCGGCGCGCTCACGCCGGCCCAGACCGACAGACGGACGCGCCGACAGCCCCCTCTCCCAGCGCCCGTCTTTGTTACATCTTTAGCAGCTTTGTGCGTGCGTGCGTGTCCTTTCTCCGGTGTCATCGGCTTTAGCGCCGCGGGGGGACGATTGCCTGGGGGGGCGACCGGGGTCGCCTAAGTGGGCTAGAGAGAAAGCAGGGCACCAGAGAGGAACCGGGCCCCCAAACTTACTTTTGTTTTCTTTCTCGATCTGCTCCAGGTAGCTGGCTGCCTCGAGCAAAATCTGCACGTTCTGCAGAAAAGTGTTGATGTGCTTCTCCATCGAGTTCTCGCTGGTGTTGAAAATGTCCGAGAAGGGGCACCTGGGCTTGGCCCCCGCGGACTCCTCGGGGTGGGCCGGGGGCTGGGGCGCGGCCGGGGGCGCGGAGGGGACCAGCCCCGCGCCCTCGCCGCGCGCCTCCTTGCGCGGCCGCCCGCGTTTGCCCATGAAGGAGCCGGGGTCCGCCGAGCTGGTCCTCGCTGGGGCTGCGCGGCCCGGCCGAGCTCCGGGCCCCTCGGGAGACCCGGCCTGCTGTGGCGGAGGACGCGCCGGGGCGAGCAGCCGGCCTGACTTCCCGAGCCTCGCTGCGTGCTGTTGTGTGAGTGAGGGTGTGTGTGTGTGCGTGTGCGCGCGCGTGTGTGTGTGTGTGTGTGTGTGTGTGTGTGTGTGTGTGTCTCGCTGTGAGTCTGTGTGTAGGGAGATTGAATGAACCTACAGGACAGACGGAGGCGCTCTGGCGCCTGGGTCCTAGTGCGAGCCTGTCGCCACCCGACCGGTCAAAATAAAAGGTGGAGACTCGAACTGCAGGGACCGCCCTCGGCCGCGTCCCCACACCTTTCCCGACTCTTCCCCAGACCTGAGCATCTGTACTACAGTCTTTTAACCGGAAAGGAAAAAAAAAAAAAAAAAAAAAAAGCACTCGTCTTCGGATGCAACTGCATAAAAAGTTTTTTTTTTCTTTACAGAAAAATAGTACTTCGAAAAGCGACCAAAACAATACCTGGCACGAAGTGGGTCCCAGATAAATGGTGGTTGGTATCACTTTTTTTTTTTTAAATAAAAAACCAGTTCAGATGGGGAGAATTGAACCATCCCATGTAACTTGAACCTTCCTCCAACTCAACCTCCTCTGTCTCCGCCTCTACACACACACACACACATACACACACACACACACACACACACACACACGACAGGCACCTGTGTATGTCTTCACACAGCCAAATAAAATCTCCTTGCTGCCCAGGTCCGGATTTCAGATTTACTTGCTGCGTCTTTGCAACCCTTCAAATGCAAAGTTATTTTCCAGGAAGCGGGTGGAGATGTGAGCGAAGGTCCACACTCCCCTTCCCAGCCCTCCTCCAGCTGTGCAAAGCTCACAGCAGGGCTCTTCCACACCTGCTCCCTTTCTTTGACAAGGTACAAAGGCAAAACTGGCAGCCCGGGAACCACCTCCTCTCCTGCCAAGTGAATTCCCCCTTTTGGATTCTGTTCTAGTTGACGTTGTCTTTTCACTGCTGCAGCTGGATCCTTCTGGATGGAGGCGTGCAGTGGGGGAAACGGAAATAGTTGAGGGCTGCTCTGGGCATGGAGAGGAAGGTTCGAATCGAGAAAGGTTCGAATCCCAGGCCTGCTGCTTCTGGCCTCGAAGAATCTGAGCAAAGAAAGCCCTTAACCTCAGTTGGTCTAGGTTTCTGTATCCTTGAAACTTCTAAGAAGTTTGTGCGGATTAGATCCTATCTGCACTCAGCCCACTCTGGTCCCTAGCAAGATCTCTTTCTGCCAGGACCTGGGTCCCTGGCTCTGATGTAACTTGACTCTAAGGAGGAGATGGAGAACGTGGTCATCAGCATTTCACTGGAAAAACGTCAGGCAAGCCCTTCCAACTACTGCCACCCTGCAAGGCCATCTGGAGTCTTCCTTACATAGAGGAAATGCTGCCCCCTGGAGGTGTGCCATGCTGTCACCCTGCTTTAAAGCAGCTTAATGCTCATTTGTCACAAAAAATCCTACTGGAAACGAGAACTTTTTGGCAAGAGAAAAGTAAATTTCTTTGTAAGATAGGAGACTTGTCTGCACACATAGCCTTGCACAGGGCCTTCAGGAAAGGTTGTTTGCATTTTTTAAAAAATACAATAGTCTGCTGGGAGTATGGCAGGCGCAATCAGTAACCGGCATTTTAAAGCAAATATGTTCACATTTTGGAACGTAACATAGATCATTCCACATACGCTCTTTGCTCACTTTTCATTCTGTGGTAAATTCGGCACGGTTGATCTCTGCCTCCTTTGGCTAAAGAAATAGGAACTTCTAAGAGCTGTGAGAAAACATTCCTGTTGCGTTGTCAGCACCATCACTGATTTTCTTGTTTGTGGCAGAACCTCAACCTGAGCTGTTCATGTTTAAAGGCCCACAAACATCTAAGGATTTGAGGAAGTCTTCATCTGTGCCCCATGTCAAACACACTTTGCCCAATATCATCTTGCAAAGCCTGGTTCTTGGATGAAGCAGTCCTAGTTTCCCCAAATGAAAGACAATTGTGGGTCAACAAACCTTGCTTTCACTTTAATTCCTCAGTGGTGGGAAGGATCACGCATGCACATCCGCAAGACAGGCCCACCCCCACAGGAGTGCTAGGGTGGGGGTAGGGAGTTGCATGGTTATTTATTTATTCTCTGTTCCATCTCTCGTAGGTCTATGAGCTTTAGAAAACCCAGTGGGAATCTTCAAGCTGGGCCACGGATCTGACTGTAGCCAAAATAAACAATGGTTTGAAGAAAATCTACAAAAAAGTGCTGATTTGCAGTATTCTCACAGTCAGCCACAGCCCCCACCATCATTCCCGTGGAAAACACTACTGCTGATGCCAAATCAAGTTTTCCCCCAACGTAGGGGCGTTGTTTTTTGTTATTATGTGAGTTCTTAGCATCAGACAATGGCGCCACAAGAGACAGTGGAGACAGGAGAAACGCCTTTTTGTTTCACAAAGTCTTCGCTATTGTGTCCCCCAGGGCCTTGGGAATACTTGGGTTGCCCGTGTCCGTTTTGGTATCACGTATGAGAACCCATGAATGCACCGCGCCAACGTCGGGAGCCCCTTCCCCACTCTACGCTCAGAGCCCACAAAGTGTTAAATCATGTTAGCCTCGCATTGCTCTCTTTCTCCTCTCCTCCACCCCCAGTTAACAGGTTTCTCTGTCAGCGTTTGGTCTCAACAGGAAGAATGGTGTTGGGGTTGTATCACAGGACAGGCATCCAGGGTGCGGGCTTAGTAGCTCCGCTCCATTCCCGATTAGCTGTGCTTCCCAGGAGGAGCCATTCAAACCCCTTGTAACTGCACCCCCCTTTCTCCGGGGCTTTGATTCCAGAAGTTTTAGGCCTCTCTGGAAACTTCCTGAGAATATCTGCAGAGAGCAGGTAGGGGCTAGAAGGCAGCCTCCTGATACAACAGTGTGTGAGATCTGTGAAAGAAAAGCAAAAATGCCCAAGGGCTCCACCTCTGAGCGCTTCTCTGGTGCCCCCTGGTTGGCCCAGGCTGTCTCAGGGGCATGCCCGGCCTGGGCCTTGTTTTCCCAAACTTTGTTTGGCTTAGTTGCTTGTTTGGTAATATTTTTCCATCAGCCTTATTTGTATATTAAAGCAAGATTGTTGTCTTTTTTATTTACCCTTCTTTCCACCTAGACATCCTACACTCTCACATCAAAGGAGCTGTTTTGCCTGTAATTATTGTCCTTACGTGCACAGAGGCTGGTTAATTACTGAGAAGGTGATAAAACAGTTAAGGTGGAGGCCGCCCCATCGTCCACTGGGGTGGGATGCTCTCCCCCCTCGCGGACCATCTGAGCCGTGGGTCTGACTCCTCAGCTACCCTGTGCTCTTCAGCTGTGTTCTCCTTCCCTCACGCTCCCCAGCCCCGGCTGTTTAAATTCTTCGCTCCGACTGCTAGCTTTTCCTTGGGTCTTGCCAGAACATCCCCGTCTGCTCCTTCCCTCTTCTTCGCCCTGTGCCCTTTGTACTCAGATGTGACAAACACTATCAAGAGATCTACCCCAGTGCTGTCACTGGAGTCCTAATCCCCAGGATGTCTCTAGCCGTGCTTCTCCCGGCTTTGGAAAGGAATTAGCTGACAGTAAGCTGAGATGCTGGCTACCAGCCCCTCTTTGAGGACCCTAATCTTGCCTGTACTTATTAGGAAGTCTCCACGCAGGGTCCAGGAATAGAGGGTTAGAAGCGGTGAGGCACAGAAAGCGTGACAAGAACAAAGGAAACTGCAAGACACAGTGCCTCTGCGCGTAGCTCAGCCATGTTGAATGAGAGGTGGGCATGCTGGCAAATGGCTGTAGGTTAAGTTATTCTAAAGGCCAAGGCAGGAGGGTCATTCAAATGCACAAGTTCAAGACCAGCCTTGGTAACATGGGAAGAAAGCGTATTTCAATAATAAAATGCTGACCAGACTCTTTCAACCATCCCCCAAAGCCCCACCCCTCCCCACACACCAGCCTGTACAGACACACTGGAGGACAACGGCGCCTGCCCTGCTCTGGAGCTTTCCCTCTGCTCTCCTCGCCTCTGCCCTCCCTTTGCCTGCACCTCTGTCTGGCAGGCCCCTTCCTGGCTCGGTTACCTATGCGACACCCAGTATTTACCGGTGCTCACGGTGCTCACCAAGCAGGGGAGCAAAGTGTGGAGCAACCCTGACCCCGGACACAGCACCTGCTTGGAGCGCAAAGCAGGGATGTAGGTCGTGAGAGGTGAAGGAGCGGATTCCCTTTCCTACTTCTGGCCCTTCCTGCCTTCCTGCTTCAGGGTGACGAGAAGGGGCATCTGACATCTGCAGAAGCACTCTTGCATCCGTCGCATTAAAGTTTAACCACATAAGTGCTTTCTTCGTGGAGAAGCCAGAGCCCCACTGAGCCAGCGGTTGAGTCTGCTTTACCAAAAAGTACAGAGGTTCAGCTGTCCTTTCCTCCGTCCTCGCTGCTGGTAACAGAGCTGGTGAGAAGGTGGGCTTCCTCTGTAGTAAGATGCCCATGATGGACAATTTTCAAAAAGCACCAGGCAATGAAGGCGGTGACTTGAGGTTGTATGGGGAATCACGTGGAGCTTTGCTCAGGTCTCCTCTCAGGCCTTTAGGTTCCCCGCTTCTTTAACATCCCCATACTATAAAAGATGAATTCAGCATCCAGGCGTGACGGTGCATGTGCTGCACTGCAGCCCTCAGGAAGGCTGAGGCAGGAGGATCACAAGTTCAAGCCAGCCTAGGCAATTTGGTGACTTAGCAACACCTTGCTCAAAATCAAATAAATAACAGGGCAGAGAGCATAGTTTGGTGTGAAGGCCTGGCAATCAATCCCCGGTATAAAATTTTTTTTTAATTCAGCAAAAGATTTTTTTCTACCTTGACTAGCACTAGCTTATATATGATTTTTTCCAAAAGTATTTGAAAATTAAAAGATGGCCAAAGCCTGCCTTAAGCTGGGAATAAAGCCCCAGGGGTAAAGATCAGCATTCAGGGGATGCACGGGAAAGGGAGTTTGCAGCTGATGGGAAGGTCTTCCTGCTGAGCATCAGCAGACATCCCTCCGCTTCTCAGAACTCCAGGGCTCTCACAGGAAAGCTCGCCTCGATGAGGGGTACGGATGAGGGACATCTGGAAGTGGCAGAGTGCTGCACTCGTGTCGGAATGATGCAGGGCTGGGAGAGTCCTGGAGAGTCTCAGGAAGAACGAAAACAGAAGTGACAGGACATGGAGGTGAGAGAAGTTCAGAGTTGGGGGCCAGCTCTTCCCTCCTCTGCGTATAGCTCTAGAGGACCTTGCCGTCTGCGGCCCCCATGTCCTCACCTCTGAAGGGGGCTCCACGAGTTCTGAGTGACTCATCTCCCGCCTCCTCAAAGCTGCATCGTGCTCACCAATCACGGGCAGCCTGTCACTGCCCTTCGGGACTTTGGATCAGTACGCAGTGGCCAAGTGTGGGCACACCTCATTGGTGAAATTATAGACTGGTGTTTTCAGTCACTCAGACTTCTTTACCTCTGGGAAAAAGCTACTTTTTGTTGGCTCTTTACTGAAAAATAAAGTTAAAAAACATGGAGGGAACCCCCATCCCTTTGTCCACGATCAGAAGCGCAGGATTTGGGATTATGGACCACTGCACTGGCTGATTGGGAAGCTGGCCTGCCACACGGTGGGGAGACACCGAACCTGCTGCTTCAAGCCCCCGGCCTGCCTTGACACCTGCCCCCATCACCCTCCCCTCCTCTCTCAAGCCTGTTTTCGCTTCTCTGTTTTTGTCTCTTTTGCCTGAAGCCTGAAAGTTGCCCCTTTCCCTTTCCTGACCCCAAAGCACATTTCTCATAAGTGACAAAGCTGGTGAGCTCTGAAGTGAGCACATTCACCAGGGCTAAGAGGTTTGTGAGCTGTGCTCACGCGTGCAGGGATCTGCTCCACCAGGCGACAAACAGCGTCTTCAGTTAGCCAACAGTCCCAAGCTCCCTCAGCCACAGGCCTTGCTTCGTACCCGGGTACACAGGTACGGGCCTACCTACAGGTACACACACACATGCACAAAGATCATCCCCTTGACTTCTGTGCCTTTCAGGCAATGAAATGTAAGGTCTAAGTTAGGGCCAGAAAGAAAGGACTCACCTAGGAGGGCCAGTGCGGCCTGTCGTGTATCGTGCCAGCAGTCATGGCGGAGAACGAGGAAGGATTTGCTTTCCTGTTTCTCTTCTATTCTTGCTTATATCAAAAATTAATTTTTATTTGCACATAACTTACCCTTTGCATGTCTAACAGTAGCAAGGCATACCATATTGTGTATTAGATTTGCATGTCTCAACAGTAGAGAGACCTAATACATTACCTATCAGAATGGAGATGTCTCTCTCTGTCTCTCTGTCTCTGTCTCTTTCTCCCTCCGAAGTGCTGGAGACTGAACCTGGAGCCTCATACACACTATCCAGCCGCACCCTCTGCCCCTGGAGTAGTTAAATTTAAACTTTTCATATGTCATTCTAATTCATAGATGACCGAATATGTGTTCCTTGCCAGAGTCACGTCAAAACAACTCTCTGAAATTATAACCTACCTGGAAAAGTCAGAAACATAATCAGAGGCTATTCCCATATAACTACACCCTCAAAGCATCCATCCCAGACAGGCAGGCACAGGAGAATAACATGGTGGCATACATTTGCAAGAATCTTCTTTAGACTTTTGATACGTAATTGCATCATTGTTAATGTAGAATTGAATAGAAAATCCCAAACACAGAGGCTAGAATTAGGAAATTCTCCATTTTCTGGCTCATTTTTCAAAGTCTTAGAAAAACTGAGTGCTATCCAGTTTTAAACCAAACTGATGGGAAGGAAAACATCTGGTCATGTAAGTTTTAGCCTTACTTCCTCTGTGCATGAGCATTTTCACATGCATTAGAAATACAGGTAATGGCCTCTCAAATTATTTTTTTATACACTGTAATTGGGGCTGGGGATGCAGCTTAGTGATACAATACTTGCCGAGCATGTTCAAGACCCTGGGTTTGATTCCCAGCAGAAAAAGAAATATTGTCATTGTAAGAGGTAATAGTCATAGAGTGCTTTGAATATTTCAGGCCCTATTATCCATGCATAATTTTAGTCATTCTATGAGCTATTATCTTCACTCCCGTTTTACAGATGAAAAGATGCAAGCTGAGGAAAGATAAAGCTTGACCCCGATAGGTCAAATGAGATTATGTCTGTAAAATCCTTAGCATAGGGCCTGTCATCATTGCTGCACTGCCTGTCTCCCCCGGAACCCCCCTGCAGAGCCTCCTCCTCTAAGGCTTGGCAGCAAAAGAAGAGCAGAGGCTGTTGCTCTGTGGGTGGGGCTGAAGCCTTGTACTCATCTGGAGTTACCCCCAAAGGGTCCCTCTGCGGAGCCAACATGGTCTTGGGACCCGCCTTTGGGAGCTTGGGGTGGGGGGATCAGGCCAGTGGCCATCCCTGTCAAAATAGAATTACCAAAGCACAAAGCAAAGGGCTGAGATGGATTACAGAGACCTAGCTCCTTGAATCCCAGACATGAGTCTGTCAGGTTCTGATTATGACCTTAGGCAGGTCTTTTGTGCCTCTATGGGTTCAGTTTCTTCATCAGTAAAACAAATACATCAGCCAGATGATCATTTCCTTCCTTAATTCTTTTTTTCTTTTTCTTTTTTTGAGACAGGGTCTCGCTATGCAGCTCCGGCTGACCTTGAGCTCACTTTGTCACCCAGGCTGGTCTCGAACTTGCAACGATCCTCCTGCCTCAGCCTCCTGAGTGCTGGGATTACAGGTGTGCGCTACCATGCCCTTCCATCCTTAATTCTGTGATCTGCTCACTTGTAGAAATTCTGGCCTTGCCTCCACAATACTCTCCCCAGACACTTAAGATGCTTTTTCCGCCTGATGCCAGGATGTGCAGTGCAGCTTCCAGGCTCACACAGAGTGCAGAGCCTTTGACAGTTGTGAATTTCCTGCTTTCTATGCAGGTACAGTTGTGCGTCTCTTTTGCTAAAAAGTACAACATATCTTTCCGTTCTGCTTGTCTTTGAAAGTACGGAAGGAAATTTCTGTACTCACTCTGCCTTGTGCTCTAATTCTTTACCGTAACCCCAAACTCAACCAACACTGACCTTTGTCAAGCTCCGTGGGTGCAAATGGCACTGAGCTAGGAGGGGGCTATTTTGAGGGTGTCATTCAAAAGCAGAAGCTCCTCCCCGCCTCTGGGGAGCCCGCTGCATGCACCTGTTCTTTTGCTCTTAGGTAATCCTTTTCTAATCCTTTTTCAAATTTCACCTGCCATTGAGAGTCCACTGCTGTTGTCATTTTTGAAGGACAAACCTGTTTTTCAAGTGATAATTGCATTGACCATCTGTCTCCTCAGCCACCCTCCCAATGCTCTTCCTCCAAATCCCTAAATGACTGAAGCAATAGTGCAAGAAAAGACCACATTTTGTGTGGTTGCGACAGACAACGTCTTGTTCTTGTTTGTTCAATGTCAGGGTGGACCTAACAGAAAAGGCTTCGTTAGTTCCCAGAAGTTTTCCTGCCACGGGGCACAGAGCTGAAGAAACAGCTACCCCTTCCCTCCGGTAGGGAAAAGCATTTTATTGGGACCCATTCCAAGGAGGAGTTATGTTGATTTTGTAGCAGGCAAACAGTCATGCTTGTGGGTATTCTGAGAAAACAGCTGAAAGCCCCAGCCAAAGTGGTCATGAACTCCTTTTGAAGCTGCACAGGAAATCTCTGGGAAACAGTTTAAAAGACTCTAGTTCAAAGGAAACCCCTCCTTGATTGATCATATCCAGAGATTTATTTCTGATTTTGGTTTGATCATTTGCCTTGCCAGAAAAATAAGTGATAGGAATTTCGGTAGAATCTCCGTGACATCAGGGTTTCCAGACAATGATTTTGGGGGACATCATCAGTTGTCAGCTGGTGGGATCAAAACAGACCTAACAGCCAACCAGGGCAGCCTTCTCCAGGTAGCACCACTCTAGGGGTCTGATGTAACTGCGGTAATAGATTGACCCACGAAGGATCCTTGAGTTACGTGGGCGTGATTATCTTTCTGGAAAGATGGACCCCAAATATCTCATGAATATGTTCTCTTAGCAAAGGTCTTTATGCACTTAAAAACGTGGGTAAGCTGTGCTAAAATTTAGAACCAATAAATAAATAAATTGAACATGAAAGAATTTTTTAATTTTTAATTTAATTTTGTTTATTTTTGAAACAGGGTGTCACTGTGTAGTTCAGGCTAGACTTGAACACTTGGTGATTCCCCCTGCCTCAACCTCCCAAGTGCCAGGATTAAAGAATGACTTTTTTAAAAGGCAACTTGAAACATCAAGGAGGAAGAAACAACCCAGTAAGCAAAAATATGGGCAAATGCACTAGACTTTGCTTCTCTGGAATTTTTAAATTCTGTTTGATGGTGAAAATAAATATAGGACTGTCTGCAATAGCCCTATATATGTGGAGAGAAAGTAGTTAAAATTATTATGAATAAGGGAGGGGAAAGAGAACTAGAGAAATGAGGGTATTTATGCTTCACATAGACTAATAAAATGGTGCTATCAGTAGACTGCAACAAGTTATGTTTGTGTAATGCTAACCCAACTCTTTTTAGAAAGTAGTGCAAAGATACCCTCAAATTGAAACAGGAAGGGCTGGGGATATAGCTCAGTGGAATAAGCGCCTGCCTAGCAAGTGCAGGGTCCTGAGTTCAATCCCAGTACCGCAAAAAAAAAAAAAAAAAAAAAAAAATTGAAACAGGAAATTGGAATAGAATTCCACAAAATATCACCCTCGAGTAACCCACAGCATAACAGGACAGGAAGAAAGGCAAACAGAAAACCAAACATTGAAGGGTAGATTTAAGCTTAATATATCAATAACTAGGTTAAATGTAAATGGTACAATTCACCTAATAAAGCATAGATGGACAGAGTGGATTACCAAACATTACTAGATTTGCTGTCCACAGAAACTCACTTTGACTATAGCAAAACAGACAAGTTGACAGCAAAAAGATAAAAAGGGTATATGATGTGGACATTAATCAAAGGAAACTAAGTATGTATATGGCTATATAAATTACCAGATAAAGTAGACTTCAGAGGAAAATAAAAGCCATCGGCTACAGAGAAGAATAACAATGTAATAATGAAAGGGTTAGTACACAGAGGAGAGGCGGCAATCCTAAATGTATTACTACTCCCAATAACCGGCAGATCAGTGTGACAGTAAATCAGCAAGTGAATAGAAGAACTGACCGACACCAGCCGCCAATATAACTTCTACCCAACACTACCCAGCTACAAACACTGTGTGTAGACATTCTCTGTAAGTGGCCACAGAACATATCAAAGTAGACCATTTCCTGGGCTTCAAAACAAATTTCAACAAATGTAAAATAATTGAAATCATAGACTATGCTCTTCAAGTTTTATAGAATCAAATTAGAAATCAATAATAGAGAGAAAAAAGCTTCAATTATTTACAAACTAAACAACACACCTCTACATAATGCATATCAAAGACAAAGCCACAAAGGAAATTAAAAAGATTTGAACTGAATTAAAATTAAAATAATACATTGGCTGGGCATGGTGACCCACACCTGTAACCCCAGTACTCTGGCTGGGAGGGTGAGGCAGGAGGATTGCACGTTTGAATCCAGACTGGGCAATTTAGTGACTTAGCAAGAGATCCTGTCTCAAAATAAAAAATAGAAAAGGACTAGAATGGAGCTTAGTGCGAAGCCACAAAGGTGCCGGGTTCAACCCCTAGAACCACACACGTACAACACCACACAGTATATTACAACTTGAGGGGAAAAGCTACAGCAGCAATTTATAACTGAATGAACACATTAGAACATTCTAACATCAGTAATCTAAGCCTTCACCTCAAGAACCTACAGGTAGAGAAGAGGAGAATAGACCCAAAGCAAGCAGAAAGAAGGAAATAATAAAGGACAAAAACAACAAAACAGAAAAGCAATACAGAAAGTCAATGAAAAATAGAGCTATTTCTTTTAAAAAGATCAATAAAATTGACAAACCTTTAGCAAGGCAAAGGAAAAAAGAGTCAGACACGTGTTGTTAATGCAAGAATGAAACGGAATATTGCTGTAAACCCTGAAGTCATCAATATGATCAGGGAACACTACAAAATCGACATAGAAATCCTACCCCGTAGGTGAAAAGGCCAGTTCCTAAGAAGGACGGAAACTACCCAGTATGAAATGGTAACTTAAATATTCTTTTAACTTCTAAAGACGTTGAATCTGTAATTAAAACACTACCAGAAAAAGTCTCACTGGAGAATTCTGCCAAGCATAAAAAAATAGAATTAACACCATCTCTAAACTAGCTCTTCAAGAAAATAGATTATGTCTCAGTTCATTTTCTGATAGTAAACCCGTGGGTACACAAAAGTAAATCTATAAGCCACTAACCCACATAAATACAGATGCAAAAATTCTTAAAACCTTAGTGGGTAAAATTCAGCACTATATCAAAGAGTTACACAACATAACCGAGTCAGGTGTATTCCAGAGATGCAAGGTTAGTTCAGTGTTTCAAAATCAATCCTTGTAATCCACAGTATTAAGCTAAAAAAGAAAAGTCCTGTCAATTCATTCAGAAACACAGTTGACAAAATTCAATACTCATTCTTGATTTTTTTTGTTTTTACAAAAGTGCTCAGAAAAATAAACACAGAAGGGAATTTCCTCAATTTAGTAAAGACCATCCTTAAAAAACCCATATTAACATTATGGCTAACAGGGAAAGGCTGGATGCTCCCCTAGAGCCTGGGAGTAAAGCAAGGGCATGTTGCCTCATCATTCTGTTCAGTGCAGCGCTGCAAGTTCTAGCTGGTGGGATAAGGCAGGAAGAGAGAATAACAGGGATAAAACTGGAAAAGAAAAAGGAAATTAACCCTATATCCAGACAACGTGATTGTCTATGTAGAAAGTTCTAAGAAACCTACCAGCAAAAGTCATAGAATTAATAGGTAATTTCACCAGGGTTCCACAATGCAGCAAAAGGTACAAAACGCAGTTATATTTCTTTTTATTCTTTCTGTCCTTCCTTCGTTCCTTCCTTCGTGCCTTCCTTCCTTCCCTCCTTCCTACCCTCTCTCTTTTTTCTTTCTTTTTTTTAGCCACAGTCTCACTATGTAGCCCAGGCTGGCCTCAAATTCAAACCAATCCTCCTGCCTCAGCCTCTGGAGTGCTGGGATTACAGGTGTGCACCAATACTCCTGGCAGCGATTATATTTCTATATCCTTGCATGGACTATTTGGACACTAACATAATAAACAGAATACCATGTACAGTCATTCAGAAACAAACGCAAAGTAAATACTTGGGTGTAAATACAACAAACATCCCCAGAACTAATGTACTGTACACCACCCAATGCTGGCAGGAGACATCAAATACAATCTGAATAAATGAGAGACAAACCATGTTCATGGATTGGAAGATGCAACAGAGTAAATAGGTCAATTCTCAAAGTGATACTCAGACTTAAATCATTTTCTATCAAAATCCTAGCAAGTTTTTATACATATAAACAAAATTACTATTCTAACATCTGTGTAGAAAGGCAAATTAATTAGAATAGCTAAAGCAACTTTTAAAAGAGAAAATCTAAAGTGGAAAGAATCAATCTACTAAATTTCACCCTGACGTTAAGACTTCCTCTGGCTCTCTCTGTCTCTGTCTCTGTATATGAATGCATGTACAGCTCCTCTTCGGTTTATTACAGTGAAGTATATCCTGATAAAGTATAAGCTGAAAATATAATTAAGCCAAAACGCACTTAATACACATAATCTAATAAGCACTGGTGCTCAGCAGTAAGCTGCGCTGCAGAGTATGGGCTGTTTACCCATGTGATAGTGCGGCTGGAGCTACAGCTCATGCCCACAGCCCAACATCATGAACGACTTTTTGTTTTAATGGTGCCGAGGATTAAAGTCAGGGCCTCTGCACAGAGTTACACCCCTAGCCCCCTTTTATATACTTATTTGAAACAGGGTCTCACTAAGGGGCTAAATTCCCCAGGCAGGGTTGCAACCTGCCCTCCTTCCGCCTCGGCCTCCCCGAGTGCTGGGATTTTAAGTGTGTGCCACCACCACACCTGGCTGAGAGGATCTTGCTGCCTGTGATTAGCCCAGGAAACAACTGTAACATACGAGTACAGTATTGCTGTCACACCATCCCAAAGCTGGGAGACCTGAATTTGAGCCAGCGTAAGGGACCGTCTGTGTGTACGCAGTGTGTACTGGGACCCGTAGCCACCACGTCTGGCTCCCATTTACAGCTCTCCTGCACAGCAGTGGTCTGGGTTTTTGTTTTGCTTTTTAAATCCTTTGCTTTGCTTTTTTCTTTCTTTTATTTTTTGACTTTTATAACCTTACCAAAACTAAGGTAGCCACATGGCTGAGATGCAATGTCTATGTAGAACTGCAATCCAGTACATGTCCCACACCATCACCTGAAGGAGAAATGACCACAGAAGAGGCCTGGCAATTATGGCATACGTCCAAGGAAGGGTCAGAAATGTCGTGGGCCCTGGTGCCGGAGAGGCTGCCGGTGAGATTCTGAAGCAGCCGGAAGTCGATGCTGTCTCAGCACCCCTTTCCTTCCCACCAGCTCTTAGAGTCCTCAGCCTTCTAAACTGAAGTCTCCCCCAAAACACGTATGACTTCAAAATAAGTAATCACTGCAGAAACACAGAGAGGAGGCTGGGCACGGTGGCACACATCTGTAATCCCAGAACTTGGGAGGGAGGCTGAGGCAGGAGGATTGTCGTGAGTTCCAGGCCAGCCTGGGCTATATAGCAAGATTGTGTCTTTAAAATAAAGACAAAGAAAGTTATCCAAACCCCAGTTGCTACTGATAACATTTTTGGTCGATGCGGCCCTTACTGATTTCCCCCTCATGAAGTGAAAAATCCATTGCTACAATGCAAAACTTCTGTACCCTACTCTGTACTATGTGTTCCTGTAGTGAAACTCTGCCTAAAAGAGTGCTTTCCCTAGCTGCATGATGTGTGTGTGTATATACAATATATATTTTTATGAAAATGGTATCATGTTGTGAAGACTTTTCTAGCCCATTTTTCTTTCACTCAGTAAGGAATCATGAACATCTTTCCAGGCCAGTGACAATGCTTTCACTCTACAGAGTTTTAATGCTGCACAACCTTCCACTGTACAGTTGCACTATAATTTATTTAACCAATCTCCCAGTTAGTTATTTAAATTATTTGTAAATATTTTTTATTTTTCTGCTGTAAGCAATGCTACAAGAAGCGTCCTATAGCAAACTCTTGGTTCAGGGCCTTGATCCTTTCTTTAGGGTACATTGGTAGAAGGGAAGAACTGAACACATACTTGCACAGTTTGAAGACTGTGGAAAGGCTTCGCCAAGTTGCCCCCAGGGGATTCATTCCCATGGGGCTGATGTGCACCCATCTCCCACCCCAGCCCGCAGCACGCACAGTGTCGCCATCATCCGGGGATCCTTCTCCTTTTCAAGGAGCTGCCCAGCTGATTAAGGGGCTCTTACCTGCTGCTGACAATTTAGGCTGAGTACCCTTCCCATGGCGATTGGCTTTAGATGTGGGTGTCTGAGAAGAGTGGGCTCCCCCTTTTAGGGCCCTCTCTTCTGTGACATCTGAGTTGCTACTCAGAGGCCGGATGCCCCTCAACTACCGCCTCTGCAGTAGAAGGGAGTTTTCCAGGAGTGCCGCCCCTCTTGGGAAGCAGTGCTTCTGTGGCACACAGCCAGGTCCAGGTCTGAGTGGCACGAATCCACTGGGACCATACAGATCTCAGACTTTGACGTGTACGCCAACCTCAGGGGTGAGGGTGCAGCAGACCATCTGTTTTCGTGTCCCACTCAGCAGGTCCCACAGCTGTGATCCCCCACGTAGTAGAGCAACCCAAGTCTGCACAGTAAGTGGACCCTCAGTCTGCACTTCTGGCTGGCCAGGCCAACTTGGAGCCTCATCTAGAGAGCGTTGGTCCTGGAACCAGGAAGGGAGGGTCTTGGGTCTTGGGTCTGCAGCCAGGGCAGCTGAGGCATGGAGCATTACCCTCTTCCCTCCGCTGTCTGGGCACAGAAGCCAGGTTGTCCTGTTCTGTGCCTCTTCCAGCCTAACAGGAGTGGACAGAGAAAATGGGTAATGAGACAGAAGACTCCTAACCTCAGGACACGCCTTGTGCTTAATGTCACTGCTGTCAAATGCAGCCCTACTGTGTGCCAAGTGCTGCCCACATGGGCCCGGCACATATTACTTAATGGATATGAGTTCAGTTAATCTCAGCAACAGCTCTTTGAGATCAGTATAGTACCTGCATCACCCCCGCTTTACTGGTAAGCAAAATAAGGTACATAGAGGTGAAGCGATTGCCCAAGTTCAACAACTAGTGTTTGGAGGAGCTGAAAATCTTATCCAGTTGGGTTGATCCTGGCGCCAGCTCTCCTTAGCCACTCTTCACACCGCCTTGGTAACAATCACAGGGGTATCAGCCATCAGTCACTCAGCAGGGCCCAGGCGCCTGGCACTGGGGTGAGAACTTGAAGCAGAGACGCACCTAATCCTGTTCACCCCAGTGAGGTGGCGATTATAGCTGCTAGTGTTCAGGCAGGTAAGCGGGATCTCGAAGGATTCAGAATCTTGTGCAGGGGCCAGGACAGCCCTGACTGGAATCTCTCACACGTTGCTTTTCCAGTGGCCTGTGAAGCCCCGGCTGGTCCTGGACCGAGGGACACCAGGCAGGGAGGACAGCATCTGTGTGCTCTCCCCAGCACCCTTGGCCAGCAATACCCCTCCTGCACTCCCTGGCTTATCTCCTAACTAAGTGCTTTGTCAGGGCAAGTGCTTTTCGTCCTCAAAACAGAACTCCTCTTTCCCACAGTAGAAAGCAATTTCCTCCTTGTCAAAGTTGCCAATATCTTTTCACTGTTGCTTCCTGGAGCTGGCCCGGTGACAGCAGCAACAGCATGTTGGGTGCAGCTCCACGGCCCTCCCACCCACTCCAACATTCCGAGGGCTTCCTCGGAGCTTCAGAGCTAGCATCCTCCACGTTCAGGGCCAGCAGGCTTCTTAGATCCAGAAGAGAAAAGCTTTTAGCTGATGAAATTTGGGATGCCCAAGCCTGGAGCCAGAGCAGCCTTCCAGGGCCCAGAGATCCTCACACTCCAAGACAGGAGCTCTGAGACCAGCTGTGGCCTAAAAAGTTACATGTTTTTACATAAAAAACACTGCAAACGATATGCCATACAGAACAATGTGAACAGCAGAATTCTCCTTTTCCCTGTAAACCTCCCCTGCACACACGATCGTCCTTCCAGATTCTCTTTCATCTGTCTGCCCCCAGTGAGGCAAACAGAGACATATGGAATTTTGTACCTGCACCCTTATTTTTTCCTCACAGAGGAAATAATACAATATACATGTGGGGTAACTTGGTCTTCCCTACATACGAGCCTATCTCTGTGCTCTCCCCGCTCTTTGGAAAAGGTGCACAATATTCAGTAGTACAGAGGGACTCTATACCTCCCCCTGTTTTGTTGAAACTTATTTTTATTGTGTACCAGGAACACACCTGTGGAGAGACCCAGCCAGTGCGAAGGGGCATTGCTGTGCCCAGCTGGGCCACTGATACTTGACCTTGTGACTCAGTAAATGAAGGGTGTCTCCTCTCCCTCCTGGACGCTGGCCACTCAGCCACTGGGTTTCTTACCCATTCCTCCAACACGTTCTTTGCACACAGAAGTAAATCTTTGAAGACAGTCGTGATATGATTCAAAGGGAGCTTTTTACCACCTGCTTTCCTCTGCTCTCCCAAGAAAGTCAAAAGGGGGCTGAAATTTGGGGGAAGAGATAGCCCCCAATAGGACCCTTCTGTTGGCCATGTTATAGGAGTAAAATGGAATGGAAAAGATGGCATGGTGGTACACACTTGTAATCCCAGCACTCTGGGAGGCTGAGGCAGGAAGATCCTAAGTTCGAGCCCAATCTGGGAGATTTACCATTTTAGCAAGACCCTATTTCAAAAGAAAAAAAAAGCGGGAGTGGGGTGGGCTTTGAGGTAGCTCAGGGTGAAGCCCAGGGTTCAATTCCTAGTGGCCGATTCCTTGCTCAGCAGCACAAGCGCCTGCCTAGGCAGCGCAAGATCCTGAGTTCCATTCCCAGTATAAAGAAAAAAATAGAATATAACTCCTAGCACCAAGAAAGAGAAAAAAGTACAAAGAGCCATAGTCACATGAGGGGGAAGCGAGCAGCTTCGGAGACAGAGCAGACAAGCAGCTGGGAGAAGCTGCAGGACGTCGAGAACACTCCCTCTAGAATCCTAGTGCTGAACAGAAGAGGAAGGGAAGCCTGGGAAGAGTTTTCTTGCCTGGCACGGTGGTACATGCGTGTAATCCCAGCACTTGAGAGGGTGAGGCAGGAGGACCAGTGCGAGTCGGGGCCAGCCTGGGCTACATAGTGAACTCAAGGCCAGCCTGAACCACATAGCAAGACCCTGTCTCACTAAACGACAACCACAACAACAACACAAAACAAAGACTTTTCTTGCTTGTTGCTTAACCTTGTCTGATTTTTTGTGATGGCAGCTTTATTTATTTATGTTTTTTTTAAATTTTATTTTAAAGACAAAAGAACGGAGACATATGAACCAGAAAAGCCATAAACAATACAGAAAATACAAAGTTATACAGAATATAGTAGGGAATTAGCACTGGATGTTGTATTACATAGTTATCTTCACATTAGTTAACACAAAAACATTAAAGGAAATACCAAATTATGGAGAAGATAGTAGGGAATTTGCACTGGATGCTGTATAATATAAAGTTATCTTCACTTCTGCTAATACAAAAACGACTGAGGAAATACAGAATTATAGAGACCATAGAAGGGAATTAGCTCTGGATGCTGTCCTACATAATGTTATCTTCATCTTTGTTACTCAGTTACACAGATGATGGCCCTTTTGATCAGTTCGTTTTTTCTCCTCCCTCATCTCCGTTGCCCTACCACTCAATCAGTTATCTTCCCTGTGATAATAACTGTACTCCTGGGTTTATCTATATCCTTGGACTCTCGCCTTGGGAAGAGATATAGCTGCCTCAGACTATACTATAGCATACATGGGTGTATACAAACTGCCATGGTTGGAGGTGGGAAAGCACATTTGCTTACAGCAGACCTCCCGGCTCCACCCTGTCGTCATGCTATGGGTGGGGGCGGGTCCAGTCCATGAGGTGCCCTGAGCGGGGCCCTCAGTGGAGCAGCCATCGGGCCCACTGAGGAGCAGCTGTAGGGCCCACTGCGGAGCAGCCGCCGGGCCCACAGCGGAGCAGCCACGGGGCCCACTGCGGAGCAGCGGCGGGGCCCTCAGCGGAGCAGCCGCGGGGCACGCGCCCCCATCGGGGCGCCCTTTGTGACCCTTTTGGCTCTGTCTCGTTGCCTTGATGCCAGAGGCCCTTTCTTCTCCTCCCACCTCCTCCTGATCTCCAGCATTACCATTCCTCACCCCTTGCAGCTGGGCAATGGGTCTCCGGAAGCTGAAGCTGCAAATGCCAAAACGAGGGCGTGGGCCAAGGGTGTGCTTGGAGCGGCGACCTCCTCCCTCTCCGTCTCATCTCCCTCCGATTGCGCCA